>JBCAUG010463995.1:5377-15589 GCA_038406175.1 Haplosyllis leylae
TGGGGTACCCTCTTCCCCTTGTCAGGACCAGGACATGGTACCCCCCCCCCCCCGGGAAACCAGGGACAAGTGATCTGGGTACCCCCCCCCCTGTGGACAGACACACACCTGTGAAAACAGTACCTTCCCTATCCCTCGGATGCGGGCGGTAAAAAGACATTTGGAGGACGTAAGTGGAGGGCACTGATACCCCTGTATTAGACTTATGGCAAGTCTGCCGTCTCTTAAAAGCCATGCTGCATCCATCCCTTGCGTACTTTGTGCAATGAATTCTTTGTGTTTTACGAAAGTTTCTTACCTGGGAATGAAGCTCTTTATCCAAGTGATTAATCCCTTCTGCCAATTTTGCCAAATGGGTTGAAATTGCATGACTCTGGATAATCTTGGTTGCATGTGCCCGAGCATCAAATTGCTCTTCCAAGAATTGTGCAAATATATCTAAAATGAATGAATGAATGCTGTGTTTCGGATTTGTTTCAGTGATTAATCATGATTGCGTATGTAATAACATCTTTTTCATGTATCGCCGTCACAGAACTGCAGAATTATTGCCATGAACGGACGCATGACGCGTATCTTGAAAGGGATAGGAAAAGGAACCATTTGCAACTGCAATTAGGCCACAGGCTCCTTAGTAATCATTTCGACAATACATATAGGAGGCGGGTATGTATTTTCGAAATAGTTCCAGTAGCCTGTGAATTAGGCTCGAGTGTTTCAGTCACAGGCGGTGTCCAGATTGCGATTGAGTTTACACACGGAAAAATCACCTTATATCCCAAATCACACTCGTGTAACCGCCTATAGTTTCAGTGTTGTGTTTTGACAACTGACAACGGAATGCTTCTAAACAAATTACCGCCATATTCTTTTAAAAAGTGTAAGTATTGTTCATAGACGGGTAATCTACTGGGAAGAAACGGGGATATTAGTCAATGCTAAACATCCAGTAACCCATAGTAACCTTTATTATCGCCCAGGCTGACACGTCAACAGCCTATTGTGGGCTTCGATTACGCTGAAACCAGAAAACAAACTTCCATCAAAACTCCACCAATGAAAAGGAAATATATAGATATGTGTAATAAAAATATGTTGTTATTCACCATCACTTTCTATTTGCTGTAAAACGTTAGTTTCCATTTCTTAAAATGAAAACTTTCATTCCTCACATAGCCTACAAAATCAGATGCTTTCCAATGGAAATTAGATCTACTTTAGGCAGGCCGTAGAAAATAACACTTTCGTCCCTCGTAACCCCCCCCCCCCCCCCGATCAACCACTGCATCGTCTTACTTTGTCTAACTTTTGCCAACCTTGTTTTTTCCAATTTCGATTGAGGTACCATTGAAACGAAGTCATCTCTGACTATTTGCCTATTTATTAATCGTACAATGTACAATGTAATATATTAATTAAAAATGGTATTTACAATATTTCAGATCGACACATTGCTAAAGATAAACCTAATGTTTAGAAAACTGGTTCCCTCTTGGAATTTACTGCATTTGGCTTTACATAGATTATGAAACTTTTGCTTGTTCCTTGTGCAATTTCTGCTTGTATATGAAGCTCTTGTGCGTCTTCTTCATCAGGTTCTGCTAAGAAGTCAGGATCTACGTCAACCTAAAATGTAGAAACATGGAAAGTTTAGCAAAGTCAACTCTTCAGTAGATCAATAAAATACAGGGGTCTTCAACAGTTTTTTTTACAAAAGGGGAAAATGAAATATGTTTTCTCTTACCATTCTCAGCAGAGCGCTGGCAGTGAGAGAATCTTCACTTTCCAGAATCAGGCTCTTTTCGTATTTGTCTTTCGGAGTGGTCAGCAACTGTTCAATTTTGGAAGCTGCACTTGTGTGCGATTCCGTCAGTGGATATTCTGGACCTGAAATATTTTCAAACAAAAAAGTCCTCCTGCGTGATCGCAAGAGGCATACCGCCCGCGGCGTATCCTGTCCATGGCGTATGCTGTACGGGGGTGGGGGTGGGCGGGGGGAGAGGGGTACCCTTGTCCTGGTCCTGGATGGAGAAAGGGGGTAACCTGTCCTAGGACCTGACTGGGGTATCCCCGTCCCCACCCAGGAAGGGACATGCGACCAGAGGCCAGCCATGGGTACCCCCTCCCTCCCTCCCCAGGAAAGGACCTGAGAGCAGAGGCCAGGGGTATCCCCCGCGGTCGGTAATCATGACATCAAAACTGAAGATCTATGGCATGCATGGATAAACACATTCATAAAATGAACTCATTACGTTTTCAAAAAGATGAATTTTCAGTTTCACAAAGTTGTGACAATTTACAATTCTTACCTTGTACATTTACAATGAAAGTTTCCGTTTCTTTTGATTTCCCAGCATCATTTATCGGTTCTGCAGTATCATTCCAGGCATATTCGTCACCTTCACTAATGACTAGATCACTCACTGATGATTCATCATCCGGATTCCTAACAATTTTTATGACTTGATTCCCAGTCTGATGATGAAAATGCACAATTCACATTGAAAGAAAAACTAATTAAATTATTACACAAAGTCCCGCTCACATCAAGCTGGGTTACAACGAACACCAGCTACTACCAGCCAATAACTTACTATCGAGGCAGCACCGTCTCATTAACTATAACGTTAAAATGTTCCACTGCATCGAGCATAAACCTACATTTTTTGCATCAAACTGATCATTGTAAACAGGATCAAATGTATTTATTACTCCAGATTTCACCGATACGGCGTTCGTGTTTTCTATATCCATGTAGCTAGCTTTGCAGATGTTGCAAGAAATATTCTGTCAGTGACAGAAACAATTGAAAATAGTACTGAATTCAGTCTTACCTGAACATAAACTGTATTGACACCTTCTGGCTCAATTTCGATTTCATTAGTTTGCATTGCTTCGTCGGGAGAATCTGAACAACCATGGCTCCATTTGACATGGCGCGACCTTGCCCCCATATCGTAGAAAGTCTCTTCGCAAAATTTACATTTGTACGGCTTTTTTCCTTGAAAATTTACATAGATGATCAGTTATTCCCACTGATGATATGGAGAGAGTTGGTTCCTTGATAGCGGTATAGTGTACTCATACTAATAACTAATAGTTTTCGTATATGGCATTGTCATATTTTACAGGGACCTTTGTGGTGAAGAATGAAAAATATCCATAACCGGTATTACCTTCGTGGAAATTCATATGATCTCTTAAATACGTGGATCTTGTAAATTTCTTCGAACAAATATTGCAGCTATACGGCTTCAAACCGGTATGAGTAAATTCATGTCGCGCCAGATCAGCTGAAGATACGATGTTACTGATTTAAAGACGCGGATCTAACTTGGTAAGCGTGTTTCAATGAAAGTATTTAGGCAATCTGAGAATTTAAATGCTCAATCACACTGACAAACTCTTGACTCCCATACAACCTCCAACTCCGAGAAGGTTACAATGCATGGCAATGGCGGTGACTTTTCTCATTTTTGGTGATGGATAGGTGTGAATCAATTCTTCAAAGTTGGTGTCAGTATCGGTCAGCGTGAATGAGTCATAATGCAGTCACCAACAAAGATTTATAATTGATGAGAAAGAAGCAAAATATTGCAGTACTACATCAGATGTTTCGTTACATAATAGCTACCAATTTTCAGCAGTTAAAATAATATTACAAATTATAATCCACATGATCTTACTCTGTCTGTAAAATGCAGCATCGCAGGAGTTACATTTGTAGGACGGTGCAGTACTGTGTTTCTTCATGTGGAAATTATAGTGCGATCGACGCAGGAACGACTTGCCACACAAGATACACAAGTAGTTTCTGTCCGGCTTGTGAACAGGCATATGGTTCATCAGGGTACTTCTTTGTCTGAAGGATTTGTCGCATTCAGTACATCTAGAATATCGAATGCGCAGTAAATGTTAATATGAGCTACTTAGAAATACTTTGAAAGTTTTCTCACTCTGCGACTTATAAAATTTCCTAAACCTTACTTGAAAGGCCTTTCATTAGTGTGGACGCGCATATGTGTCTGCATGCTGCCTTTCTCCGAAAAGCGCTTTCCACAGAATGTACATTCCCACTTCTTCAAACCAGCATGTAAATTTTCGTGCCTACGCAAAGCGGTTTTAGTTCCAAATGTTTGGCCGCACAGTAGGCAAATGTGGGGTTTCATTCCAGAATGAGTTACCATGTGAGCTGTATGAAAAGCACAATGATAAAATTAATGAAAATCACGAGGAAAAAAACATTATGTTTTTACATCGGAAGGATACATAAAAGAACGAAGCACATTGTACCTTGTATGGCAGCAGCAGATGAGTAAAGTTTGTGGCATTCTCCACACTCATACTTTTTTAACCTGCAAAACAAACATCGTGTTTTTCAGAAATTAAAGTGTTTACAGTATTTCAGGTTGTTATGAACCAGAATACTTACAGCTTTTCGTATCCTTCTATGGCAATATCATGTTCCTTGTACATGTGGTTAACAAGGCTTTTTCTTTCAATGAATTTCTTGGGGCAAACAGTACAATGATGCTTCTTATCTCCTGAAAAACATGATGCAAAGATAAGTAACTTTAATAAAAGATTTATCGTCAACATCATTTGTATTTATGCAACCCTTTTCGAGCAGTATTACAACTTCGCTTAAAAACGTAACATCCAAACAAAGATTAATCTTTCTGATGACAAACCTGTATGAATTCGCTCATGTCTCTTCAAATTTGCTTTGTAACTGAACGTTCTACCACAGAATTCGCAACCAAAAGGTTCTGCCTGGTCGTTATCTATTTTATGTTTTCCTCTGTGTACTGTAAAACGAGAAAAAGAATCCAAAGTGAAAATTTATTCCTAAACGTACAGTAGTTCAAACAGCATGCATGTTTTTTATTGCAACAGCAAACCTAGTGACACGAATATCTTACCACTCAATGCAAATGCAGTTGAAAAATCTTTGTCGCACTGATCACAGGGTAAACGATCGTCCCTAAAAAAATGTCATCATTAAAATAAGAACGCCTTTCAGCCATATTCCAGCGTACAAATAATTAGGAAATAGCAAAGAAATGTGCACACAAACGAGTCGTATGGGCACTTAAAATGAAAGTTACAAAATAAATTGAGATTCCTTTCTAGGTCATCATAAAATTCTAATACTTACTGGCCTTCCTCGGCAAAGTCATGTGCACTCCGGTAATGCCTTGCGAGATACTCCCTTTTAAAGAAACCTTTATCACATCTACAACAGAAGAATATTGATGGTACTTGTTGATGGTGACCATCACCATGATGGTTATGTAACACCCATTGTTTGTTAACATTACAATAAGCAAACAGGATTTTGGTTCTACCTATCAGGAGTTTCTTTGTCAAAGTCCATACCTATTACATAGATTTTGCAGAGACTGATTGGTCAGCTCAACAATCATTTGCATAATTTACAAACAATAGCTGTTACATAACCATTACCGTGACAGTCACCGTCAACGAGTACCACTATTGATGATCAGTTTTCAGTAATTTCGGAAGTTTATCTAGCTGATTGAAATTGAATTTTTTTGATGTTTTACCGAAATTATTAATTATCAGTATCCAAGTTTGGACCAGTAGTGCCAAGTAAAACAAAAACACAATTTTCCGTTCTCTATTATTATTCAATATAACAAAAATGGGAAATGTACGAACATGTCACATGGAAAAGGCCGAAAGCAGTCATGTACTTCCTTCACGTGACGAATTAAATTTCCAAGACTGGAGGTCTGCTTGCTGCAAGTTGGACATGTATTGTTATGGTCATACTGGTGCTCTGAAAAGTACAGTTGAAAGAATCTTATCTTTCCTCCACTTCATTAATACTCATGTCCTTTTTTTCGCTTTTACCGACTTACAGTAGACTTTGAGCGGTCATCAATTTTGCCCTAAAAGGGAGACGACCGCTCAATGAATTGGTAAATATAATGTACATTAATGGGACATAACACCGTATTTTTGGCCGGTGAAGGAATATGACCTCCCAATGAAGTGACAACCCAAAGGAGGCTTCGTTGCACTTTCATTCTCTCTACGTTTCGTGTTTATTGTTATTTTAAAATTGTTTTTGTTATTCTAAAGTTATTTTCCGTACAATACCATTATTTAAGAGTATTCCCACTTCGCAGTCAACTGTGCTTACTTACGTCTAAGATCTGGTGCTAATACCGCCACTTTACATACGGGGCATAGTTTCTTTCTTTTCTCATAGGGAAGGTCGCTATCATCGACCAAGGTATTTCCTGTAAAAGAGTAGTTGTGTAAAACATACATAACATTACAAAGCGTCCATTTTTCCAAGGATATACTGGCTATGGTTTCGGGAACAGCACTTTTCCTGTATATACACATACCGTTATTGTGGGATTCGGTTGGCCCATCAGTAGATTTGTCACCACTGTGGTAAGCATGATCGAGATCGTTGGCCTGTCTGGAATCATTTGCTGCTTCATCCATATCGTTGGCATCACTTTGAGATACATCATCCTTAGTTTCGGTTTCGTTTTTTATCTACCAAATCAGTAAACAAATTAATAACTCATCTATTATTTTCCTTTGGAGGGAGTGGCGTCAGTCACTTAATTTGCACTCCCTTCCACCAAAAAATATATCAAATTTAAGAAGCGCTGATCCGGGGGGGGGGGTGCCTCGTGGTTTCTTCGGTGTCGTGGTTGACTATTTGCTGAAATGGGTGGGCTTTCCCAAAAGTTTGACTGTTTCGCAGTCACTGTTTGCACTTACTTGGGGAGGATTGCTCTTTAGTGGGATGAATAAAGAGGTAACGTGTGACTAAAGGGATTTCGGTCGCAAATCAGCTGGTGCAGATAAATAAAAAACTGAAATCCAAGAGATTATTATGCAAATACTAGCCAACTTCCAATTACCCTGGTCCGTGGGACCTGGGTGCTCTTACGGGTGCTTGTGGTAGGAAACCGCAAATGTGTGACTAATATCACCAAATGCCCCAAGGGGATGAGGCATGAGGGATCGGGCTGGAACCTAACGCTGGTTGTGACAAGAATCTCGTGGTGTGCAATAATTTAGGACACTGACGGCCTGTTCATACTGCCCTTCCGATTTCTTGTTTCCGATTCTGATATTCTTTCAGATTTTATGGGTTGTATGTAATATGTAGAAAGTGTTCATACTGCTCCAATTGCGATTTTCTTTCCAATCTAATTGGGGGCTGTACCCATTTGTTTCTGATATCAGAAAGAAAATCGCAATCGCAACCGGAAAGAAAAATCGGACGGGCAGTGTGAATAGGCCGTGAGGAAGATGATTTTCCTTGGCAGTACTTACATGACAGATGTCCTTTTTGTTTTGTGCTCTCTTTTCATCTGCACATTGGTTTGTTCCGTTGTCCTCACTTTTTTCAGTAGATACCAATGCAGTGCTACCGATCGTCCTGTTTTCAACATTTGTCTGTCTTGGTGCAGTTACATTTTTGCGTGTTTTATTCTTTTCCTTTGCCGGTGCTTCAGGTGCTTTTTCATCAGATTTCGACCACTTTACACTTGATGGAAAAACTTTATCTGAATTCGTGGATTCATTCATTTCAGTTATTTTTCTGTCACTAATTGCCGATATTTTATCTATCACGTTCATTTCAGGGACTCTTCTGCTTTTTCCTCCCATATGTCTTGTTTTGCGATCTTGTGCTGTGTCTTGGTTGCTTACTTTCGTCAATCCTTTTTTTTCAGGTAAAATAACCACTTTAAAACTCCCTTCCGATATATCATCCAGGTCCATTTGTCCCTTCCAATAATCGTCTTCTGCAGTTGCTTTTGAACTGTCAATTCTCCGAACTTGTGGACCTCTCGAGAATTTTGATGCCTCTTTCCTCAACGCTGTTTCCATTTCCTCAATAATTATATCAGAGGCCTGGTTTTCATTCAACCTCCACCCAGTTGAAGTCTCTTGCATCTTTTGAGAAGCTTCGGTCAGGAGTAAAAGTGCATTGCCAGCATCGATGGCATCTGGAGAGCATGTAGGATCCTAAAAACAATGAACAAAAAGACGTCATCATGGAAGTAAAGACGATCTTGCAATTAACATGCAATTTCAGTAAACATGTGCAAGTGATGCAAATGTGCAAGATATTGCTGTATTCACGGTTAAACAAGAACTTCTAAGTTATTCTCCTGACAAATCCAGTTGTATCTTTCCTCATACACATAACTTTTTTCCCTGAACGATGACATAATTTTGATTTTTTGTGATAAATAGGAAAAATATAAATTTGTTTCTTACGGTTTTTGTTCCGCTGTCTCCTTTTCTCGGAGTTACGGTGGCAGGCAACCTACAGTCGTCTAGTCCTAAGCTAGCTTTTTGCTCAAATAAAGAAATGACGGTTTTCCATGCCTCAACCTAAAATACGTTTACAAAATGCAGAAATGAAAATAGAACATTTTGATCATCCTACCATTGATTATCAGATAGCAATAGAGTTTGCGGTAGCAGATCCAAAAACTGTAGACAGGGCCTATCTTTTCTTCATGTATGTTTACAAACCAATTCGGGGATCCGGTAATGATCCTATTTGTTGACGGTGACCATCACGGTAATGGTGATGTAACACCCATTGTTTATTGTTTGTAAATTATGCAAATGATTGCTGACCAATCAGTCTCTGTAAAATCTATGTAATGGGTGTGGACTTTGACAAAGAAACTCCTGATAGGTAGAACCAAAATCCTGTTTGCTTACTGTAATGTTAACAAACAATGGGTGTTACATAACCATCACGGTGATGGTCACTATCAACAAGTACCATCTTTGTCTGGATGCCAGATGTCATCAGGGACTTACTTTTTGTTCTTCAGTCATTGAATCCACTAACTGCAAGGACTGCTGTATCTGCAATAGAAAATGGTGAAGAACTGAAAATACAAATTAAAAGCTCAGTTCAACAAATTCAAATCCCCAAAATCTATGCTGATGTTTCCTTTTCTTTCTTTATTTTACTTTTGTGTGCGAGTGATCCATTAGTCACTTACTCCGGATTTGAACACTTGTAGAACAGCTCCTCCTGGTTCTGCAGCAACTTTACTATCAGCTGTCGAAGAATCTTTTGCTGCCATTTGTTTTTTTTCCTTTTATCAGAAGAGTGTAAATTAATTGATTCTTAATAGATCTAGAGGTCTAGAGTCTAGTCTCACTGGAGTACTCATAAGTCTAGATCTAGAGATCTAATACAAAAGTGAATAGCTGTTTTTTGCTGTCTGCATTATTTCACGATATTCTTGCATTCATGAACAGCTCTAAGACAATCGTAAAACAACACTAATTAAATTATTTTAGTTGTTGAGAGATTAGTGAAAAACAAGTTTAATTTTCGACATATCGATCGCCATTTTGATCGTAGCTTGATGTTAGTTTCTAAAAATAACAAAAATCTAGTGAATACCAAAGTTATAACAGTTATCATAATATAATTAGATAAGTAACATTATAATTTTACCGATTTTTAATTGATTGATTTTGATAAACAAATAGAAAGTCCACCTGGTTAATCTTTTAGAAACAAATGGATGGAGCTATCGTACAACTACCCACAGGCAAAAAATGATCACAATAATTATTTAACCTTTAAAATCCGAGTCTAAGTTGTATTATTTTACATATTAAGTATGGAAGAAATAACAGTAAACACTACAGAACTACTGGGACTTTTCGAAGAACGGGTAAATTGTGATAATATTTTCAAACGACAAAGTAGATCTAGAGTCGACGTACCAGTACTCGTACACAAGTGACGTTTTTGGCCATAACTTGGAAACTTTTCAAGCAATTTTTACCTTCTTTTGCACTTCAACAGACACCATTAATGAGTGATTAATGAGGGTACTTACCAGTGAATTCTTCAAATAATAAAGGAGGAATAAGACGAAAACTAAACCAAAATTTAGGCCCAGTACCCAACCACCTGGCCCAGTACACATCCACAACAAGCCCCATACCCGTCCATCTGTTATAAAACAGAGAATTGATCATATATTGCTACAAAAATGCACACGGTCAATATTCTGCCCTTTTACTTTATTTTTCAAGTACTTTTGAAAAAATATATTAAAATAAAAGTCTCTTCATGATACTTTAAAATTATCTTCTTTTTACAACTTTGAAGCTGTATCTAAAATACAAAATTTTCACTCGGTAAAAGTAATTAACAGTTAAGCTTGG
>JBCAUG010464106.1:0-15589 GCA_038406175.1 Haplosyllis leylae
ACAAACTCCCGAGTAAATTCAGTGTCTGACCAAGTCCTGATGTAAAAGAATTAGGAGCAAGAGAAAGAAGAAACTGTCAGCCACCATTTTGAGACACAATTTCTCGCCACTGTTGTTCACTCTATTACTCATGTAGTTCTTGTGTTTTTTAACGAGGATTGAGTATAAATGTTTAATCTGGCTGTTTAATAAATTATTGTGTGTCCTCAAACTCATGCAGTGCACAACATTAATTTGATATTGATGAGTCTAATTATTCTGTACTCCCAATGGATCTATCTATCTGGCATGTAATTTAATATGCCATGGAAGTGGTCGTAATGAATTTTTTCTGCATTGTATCCACTGAAAGACACTTGGGTAAATAAGTGTAAAGCGTTCTGAATTAAAATGGAGTACATACATTACAAATTTGTTGGGATTAGGTATACTGTGTTACAGTTGTACTGTCGCGTTAAGGCAAAACGGATCAACATCCACGATGAATGACAGCCTCGTTTACCTTAATTATGGATTGTAAAAGATTCCTGAGAGATTTGGAACATGGATACCTACTGACACTCCTGTGTTGTTTCATCACCGTAACTCTGCTCCTTGTCGCCGTTATTCTCAAGTTTCAAAACACAAAATCCGTCCACATGGAAGATGAAAAAGGTAAAAAATTTATTTTATATGCATGTTCACAGGAAAAGAATGAAAATTCGATTCTGAAGGTATATCGTTTACATGTCTCAAAAGGCACGTTTCTTTTACTATTCATGCCATTTAAACGACTGTAACAGCGTCTTTTTTAACCACAAACCTTTTGTTTCCGGGATTAGTTCATTTTGGTAGTTCTACATGGAAAAATACATGGTGCTTGACTTTAGTGCTGCTGCGTTGAATACAAATGGCCTAATTATCTGCAAGAAACTGATGGAAACTTGGCTACAAATTGAAGATGTACTTTGCAACCCTCCTTCAGACCAAATCTTCTGTTCAAAGATCTCTTCAACAAATGAATGGTTCCTCTGCAGTAATTGGTCCTACTTTGAAGTTTATAATTAGCATTAATTATCTGAATCTAAATACTTAGATTCATGGTGATTTATTAACTCACAAATATTTTCCAACTGATAACTTGTCAGGAAATAGGTTTTTCAAACCCTTTGGTTGCACACTCAGGATAACTACATTGTAATTGTCGCTTCCCCCTTTCGTTGCCCATGTGGTTTTCTCTCTTTTTTTTTGAAAGGTGGCGATGAGTTTAATTTTCTGGAGAACTGTTGTTGCTTTGTCAAATAATTTTAAGATAGGATATTGCACTGCCAGAATTACAAACAATCACATCGCCTTACCTATACTCAGTACCCTTCAGTGAATGAATTTTTCGTGCTAAATCAAATTGACTCTTTTGAAGCAAATATGTTATTTCCTGCAAATAGTGGAATGAACTGTGTTTAATTCCCCCGTCTAATTTGTAAAATGGGGTTGATGAGGTTGGAGTACAAATTAGTGAGTAGGAATAGGATGTACCAGTGTAAATTTAAATGGTAAATTTGCCCTTCACCAGGCCAAATACTGCACAATTGGTAGCAAGTCACGATCCTAGAGAGAATGTATCTGAGACTTTTTGGCTCATTTGACGAAAGTCCTGAATTGTCTGTGGTCGTCATTGTTGTCGACATCTGTACGTTGCCCGCGTGAATACAGTTTTAATGAGAGAGGCTTAATGTTGTGAGAAAAATTGCTCAGGTCTCCAGTGGACACATACAAATATAATCTAGTCATCTGAAGTTTTTTCACAGAAGCCATAAGCCAAAGATTTTCCTTAAATGCATAAAACTTCACACAAGATAAATAGAGGAAATGTCTTAAGCACTTAAATTCATGACTAAGTATTTAGTATGTAATTGCATCTGATTGTGGGATTTGATATTTGATATTTTTGACCCAATAACCAAATTTCGGGACGTGGGTAAAAATCAGTTACTCAAATCACTTAGAAATCATGTAAAATGTGTTTCAAGTGATTTTGAACAACTTTTTTAGCCTTGTGAGTCCTTGGTCAAAAAATATAAGTTTACCAAAATGACACATACACAAATGCACACAAAATACAAACTATATTTAGGTTTCCAATTTCCTTGAAATTGGACAATTTTTTATGCACTGGATACAATACAGAGACAGAGGCTTCATTTCTTTTAGATGTTTAATTAACACCCCAAATAGATACAAACAAAATTTGATCAAGATATGTGAAATATCTGCTGCTTTAAGAGTTTCATTCAGATTCACTTTTCACAGAATAAAGCAATAACTTTTACTAGTTATTGGTATTAAATATTTTGTCAAATGAGCTCAAGTCCAGTGGACGTATTTTTGTATTTCTGCTTGTTTCTCACGTGGGCTTTATATCCCCTATCTGATGTCCAAGATTGGCATTCGCCGTTTTTTCCTGTTCTATTGTGGAAAAATATCTTTCTGCAAGCCCAGCTTTTAAGTGGTGAGATGACACTCGTGATTGATTGACAATATTCGTTATTTCCACAGACAGATACTGGAGTTCATCAGACATCCAGAGGAAGTGGAATATTTTCCTAACAGGTTCATACTTGACTAGGTAACAGCGTTACTACAACACTGAGAAAACACGGGATTTGGATGTCCATTTTTGCAAACAGAGAATTTACATTAAACCATAAGAAGTATGTTTTTACACGGGAACAATTTTCAAGTTTTCAAAAGAGACGCACCTAAATGTTGCTATGTTCCTTTGGCTTTTGTAGCAAATTTTGAGTGATTGAATGAGATTATTCTACAAGGCTCCATCACGTTTAGATTGCAGTTTGGAGGGGATTAGTACAGCAGAAAAGGCTTCTGCTCAGTGGTGGTGGAAAATAGGAGTTATCTTTATGGTAATAATAAAAACATGAGAAAGGTTGAGATCACGGGGGGAAAATAGCGAATTTTACATTATCAGAGTGTGGCAACCTTGTATAATGTACACTGTTGTGGAAAACTTGCCTGAAAGTAACAAGTTTGTCGACGCATTAAGAAGTTTCCGAAACCGGAAAACTTTTGAAACACACTGTTTTTCTTTCACATATTATGACAGCGTCCAACGTTTATTGAGATAATCTCGCATGCAATTTGGAGGAAGTCGCCAAAAAAGGAGACGTTTGATCAGACAAATTGCGATGGCTGTTCTGTGTCAGCATGACTGGAAAACTGTGAAGGGTTTGCTTTGAATTGAATACCATTGATATCCATTTCCCCCGTTCTTTTGAACAGAAAGACGGCAAAATGTTAGTTGAAATTGGCAAATTGCACGTTGTAAACTTGTAAATAACAAGAAAGTCCTCCTGCATGAACGCAAGAGGCATACCGACCGTGGCGTAGCAAGTGCTCACTCTACCGTCCTATCCTAGGGGGAAGGGGGAGGGTTACCCAGGCTGAGTACCCCCTGGCTGTGGGACTGAGTGCCCCCATCCTGGCTATGGGACTGAGTACATCCCCTGGCTGTGGGACTGAGTACCCCCTCCCTTCCAGCTGTGGGACTGAGTACCCCCCAGCTGTGGACCTGAATACCACCCCCCTGGGCCAGACCCCACTGACCACCCTGGCTATGTGTATGATCTGAGTACCCCCTCCCCTCCCCCCAGCTATGGGACTGAGTAACCCCTCCCCCTGTGGGACTGAGTACTCCCCCCCAGCTGTGGGCCTGAGTTCCCCCTGCCATGCCAGACCCCACAGACCACTCTGGCTGTGTGTATGATCTGAGTATCTCCCCCCCTCCTGAACTGAGAAACAAACTGAAAATATTACCTCCTCTCGTACTACGTAAGCGGGCGGTAATAAAGTAATCAGAAGGCAGCTGTGTCCCGCCACTGCTTGTGGTCATTAAAGAATGGAAGTCATCCCTATGATAATTTTATACTGGCCTTAGCTGGAGGCGGGGTTGAGGTCAGATGACTCTTGGTCCATGGGGGTTTAGACCAGGCGGCTCATGGTCTGGGGGACTTTAGGTCTAAGGTTGGACCAACCCCTTCCCCTGAACAGAATGAGACACCTGTGAAAACATTACCTTTCCTCGTACTACATATGTTGTCGGTAATGAAAATAGGTGCACAGAGAATACCTCTCTATATTATCGTGTATCAGATGTTCTAATGTATATTTTTTCTTGAAAGAAGTACGTTTTTGTCAATTTTAGGACTTTTTGAAGTATTTAATTGCAAAATGTATTCTGCACAAGTACGGCAACCGTCAGGACACAACATATATACTTTATTTCATTTCTTCAGACATTTCTTGCAAAAGTAACATGTCTTCATAAAACATTTGCTTCCAATATGAGAAAATTTATTTCATGTTTCCAGAGAGAAAAATGATAATGCGATATCTACAGCTGTGTTGTTTCCTAGCCAAACAAGGACTGAAATACCATTTACAGAAAATTACGTCAAATACTACTAAAACGTTTCATCAATTCCCACACATGTTATTTCAATTAAAGGAAAATGAGAGTGGTTAGACGTTAAGAACATGCACATTCGTTATTACTTGTGTCGAATATCCTGGCTACAAAACGGCATGTTACATTTTCCTCTCGTGAAAGTGAAAATCTAAAGGATTAAAGCTATTGTATGGGTAAGATTAGACGCCACGTGATTCCTTTATACCCATCAGGAAAGTCACTATACTTCATAGTAGACCTCATCAGGTAATATCCAATAATGTACATTCTAATTTTTGATGAAGTCAAAGTGCCACGTTGACTGAAGGTACGTTGTATTTTGTAGGAATATGTTTTTAGCATGCGATATATACAAGTAATTTATTGTCCTTGTACTTTGATAATTCTTGGCTACAAATCAAGTTATTTCAGGCTTTTATGGGATATCATGCAGACGCACGCATACAAAGCATCAAATACACTTTGACTTCTTTGCCTTATATGTATACGTTTAAATGTGGATGAAGCGAAGTTTTGTAATACAAGCTTTTGTATTGAATTTGTGCTTTAAAGTGAAAATACACATAAAAACTAAAGTTCATGTTGTTACATTCTTAGTTGGAGGGAGAAGGAAACTGGGATGTTGAGACTAATCAGACAAATTAAAATGGCTATTTCATGTCAGCACTGAAGGGAAGCTGCTGGCATGAAATTGGTTGTGATTGGAAAGTATTAGTGAGGGGATTAGTAAAGAAAACGTCGACATAAATAGGGAAGTGACACCGCACCGTTCACATTGACACGGTAACAGAACCTGTGCATTTATTTTTGTTCAGGCTTCCGGAATACTTATCCAGCGCTGTTACACCCAAAAAATCTTCCTTCTTGAAACAATGAATACCTGTTGTAGATTAAGGAGCTGTCCCGTTGTACCGGAGTTTGTTTCGCAGTGAGGATACGCACTTACGTAAAAGTTATTACTGTTGTCTAACAATCACTTTTCAAAGTGAAGTAGGTTTATCACACTGAGGTGATTCTGGTGATTCTGGGTGTAGGTGAGACAAGAAAGTCTTTCTGCATGACCCAGGAGGTGTACCGCCCCGGCTTTGTTTTCCATTGGGGGGAGGGTATCCTCTATTTTGTCTGGGGGAGGGGAGTGTGCGGTCGACGGAAGATCCACGCTTTAAAAAAGGGCAGACATCACACGAAGCACAAAGCAGGCTCAGAGGTGAATTTGGGGATCATTCCATGTTTTAAGTATGTTTAAAGTCTACCTTCAGACATTTGAATTTTTTTAAAAGTACAATACGGTGAAGGTGGCTTGAGTATTGAATAATTTGCACACTATTAAGTTTTAACACAAAAGGAGTTTTAATATTCTTTCTGCTATATGCTCCAAAGTAGTCTTCTAAGCAAGTATTCATTTTATTAATCTTTCAGTGTTTTCATCGAAAAAGTAATTCATCAAATGAATGACAGATCTGGCAGTGGCAAGGGATACCAACTTCGAATGTGCCTGTTATGCCAAAGAAAAAATGTTTGCCTCTTCTGTTGGCAGATAGATTTTCGTGGATGGTAAATTGTCAAAAAAAAGAGTTTGATACTTTGTACAATTTTTATGTTGCTCTATATTAAATCCTGAAGATCAATAGACCATCTAGGGCTCCGGTGTAACGATGTAGTCCACTCTTTCTATCAGAACACACTTAGGATACCCGATGGGAACATTTGGACATGATTTGACCATCTAATTGTTAACATGTGTTGGATGGAGATCTCTGAGCAGAGCATTCATTGCCAGAATCAATAGAACATGACTTTATGAAGATCTCAAAGATTCAGACTGACAACCAAATGTCAACTTAGCGCAGTCAGCAAGGCATTAGAGTAAACACAAAGAAGTCTTGAGTTCTATCCCCTCTGGAGGCAATTTTCTGCTGAATCTATTTTGCTCTTCCCCGTGTAAGCCTTTGTTGACAACGTTGCCAACTTTGTATAATTTAGGGAAAACTCAATTAAGTTGATTGTGTCCTAAATGGTGAGAGGTCTTTTCAAAATTATTAAATTATGCTGTATTACGCCATTACTTTGAGCATGAAATCCGTGCCGATAGCCCCGCCTTCTTGGGGTGTTATAGTACAGAGCAAATGAAAATGTCACACCGGTATCAACATAAAGGAATTATATGTAGTGAAAAGAATGGTAGAATATGCAGTGTCAACCTCCACTGCCAATTTCTATTTGCTGCACAATTACTAAAAGCTATCGAACAATGTACCAAGTCTATTTTGTGTTTTCTATTTGTTTGAAAGAAAGAAAAGCTACAGTTTATGGACGATATTGCAACTGATGTTGCGTGACAAACGTGTGAAGTAGCTTGTAAAAAGTAAAACTCGCAACCGTTTTCTTATGCTGATTGAAGGGCTAATTCACAACCCTCGTCCAAAACATAACAGCGAGTTCTTACAACATCTGTTAAACATGACAAGTAATCTGGTTATTGTTTTCAGTACAAAAGTGTTGAACTGTAGTTGGTATAATTTTGAGACTGGAACATGTACAATTGATTTAATTAAAATGGAAGCCTTCAGATTGAGAAAAATAGTAAAAGCATGATTACCATTGTCCATCAATGTAATGTTGTTTTATTTGTTTTTAATTTCAGATGAACCCTTCAATATGATACCAAAACCATCAGAAGGTAAGGACTTACAAAGTAAGTGTTCACTATTTTATAAACGTAATACAGAAAAAGGATTTTCCAAACGGTAAATGTTAACCTAATGGTTGTACTTTGCTTCATTCGGCAGCTACAGTGTTTCATCTGCGATGATGAAAGGGTTTCACCTAAATTTGCCCCCATCGGTAAAGTTTAATGATTTCTCCGAGTCTATCCCATCAAAGAAATATATAATTCATATTATCACAGTAACTGCTATTAAAGGAAACTTGTTTTTTTTAACTATCATATTTGATCTGATTAGTACAGGAGATTTTTTTATTCTGAACAAACAATATTATTTAATGGCATTCTTTGACATTAAAAATATCTGATGAAAATAGTATGGAATTTCGCATTTATTTTAAATATCACACGCAGAAGGTTGGAAAAAACATTGCAAAACTTATTCGATTTGATGCGCCAACTACTCAGAAAGCAACTAAATATTGTGAGTCAACAGACATTTTAATCAAGAAAATGCCATTGTGACACTTGGTACACATATCCTTATTGCATGATCGTATTTCAATTTATCATAACCAGTTGATTAAAGCTCGTGCTTGACCAGGGCAACTGCATCTCATCGTTCAATAAGAAAAGAGGTTCTAAAAGACTTTTCGTTATCATATTCCAGAAAAAGTTACGTTGTAACCATTGACGTGTTATCAAAGGTATACATTTGTTATTGCAAAGCAAACAGGAATGTGCCTAAGTATGTCATTTAAGACCACATTCTTTGACCTAATATCGTCCTTTTTTAAAAAAAAAACGCATCAAAGTCATTAGGTCCCGCTCAATGCTAGTATCCTTTTACATCTAAGACATTTTACCGAGTGAAAATGATGTAAAAGTTTATCGACGATATTTTGTGACCTTTTAGGATGAAAACCTGATTACATCAAGCCCTGTTCTGCGTTTGTAATTTCTCGGTCTTACAGCCGTACCGATGGTGCGTCAACTTGTAATGCTGTCAAATTTGTCAGTAGTTTAAGGATTGAGATTGAGACTCGACATTTGTACATATTCTGTCCCGAAGAAGGTAGTATTGATAATATCAATTATCTGACTAAATATCGTTGACTTTTATCTCCGACAGACCTTGTACCGTTCATATTAACAAAGCTGGTTGGGAAAAAGCCCAAATATTGACGTTTTACTTTAGGATTCAATGCAGAAGATGACTGTATCTCCTATGAAGAACACTCAATTGTCTAATGGAAATGTCCTGCATGCTTGGCTTAAAGCTACATGGAATGACAATATTTGCGATCTCAGAAGCTCAGTAGCCCTTTGATGTATTCTTGTTTCCCAAGGTTCATATTGGAAGGTCAGGCTCTTTTGTAACACGCGTGACAAGTGTGTAAAGTTGGAACGAGGACGGCATGTACGTTTCTGAAATTTGACATTGGTTCAAAACGTGTTCCGTTATCATTTGCAAAAAAATGCATGCAGTTTAATTTTCTAGTCTGTCCAGACCTGTTGATAAGGGCAAATAGTAATGTGGTGTGCACGTGTTTATTCCAGGGAGGCAGTTAATCGAGTTAAGGTCCGTTCGCAAGAACACGAAAAGGAAAATTCCGACAAAATTTCTAAATTTGTAAAGGATATTACGCAATGCATTCGCCAGGGTGTAGGGTGGAAACTGGGTTCTATCCACACTGGAGGCAATTTTTTTGCTGAATTTATTTTGCTCTTCCCAGTGTAAACCTTTGTTGGCAATATTGCCAGCTCTCTCTAATTTAGGGAAAACTCGGAATAAAACCTGATTCATAAATGGCTACTTTTGTGCAGACATTCAGTGTACATCTACACTGAGAGAAAACGAAAACGATAAAGATCAAAGAACCATCAGAAAAGATCAAAGTGGAAGCGGCAAACATCAAAGAAAATTTTCGCTAACACTCAGTGTAAACGGACCCTTACCTGTATTTGTTAACTTGCCCAGCATTTTCAATGGATGTAGAGAAAATCACAGCACTCAGATGTCTTTTACATCATTTTTAACACCTTACAAATGCAGAAGTTTATGCAGTTATTTTGTCGTAATATTTTAAATTCAGTTCTTTGGAGGACTTGATAGGCTGACACTCAAGAACATCACTTCGTATTTCTGCCTTTGGAGCAGAGCAACATTTTGAGGGCGAGCTCATCGTGTATCTTTCTTTACCAGTGAACCCAGTGGACAAACCCAACCTTCAGACTAGGAAGAGAAAACTTTTATGGTTAAGAATGTGTGGTAAAGCTGCATTCGATTAGCATTGAAAGTCTAGTTTACTGTTTAAAAGGATCATGTCGAGCTGGAAAAGTACTCAGGCCTGTCAATTACCAAAGCAAGTTGCATAATATACGTCTTTTATCCTTTGTGGCTCTCGGCGTTCCACTGCAGCCAAAAGCAATTACTCAGTAATGTTATCTTAGCAATTTCGTCCCAAGTTTCGCTTTTACTCATATTGAAATTTAATGGGTTTCTCTTGGTATATTGATTAAACTTCATACAGGAGGCTTGATGTTTTAATCTGATCCTTGTGGTGGACAAATGTAAAAGAACCTTCAAGCATATATGCTGTCAATTCAAAAATATCCATATTCAATTCATTATTTATTTGAAATGGTGAAGAGCATGATATTAAATCGATCAATCTAATTGGAAAAATGTTCCGTGCTTTATTGGATAGGAAGTGGTGCATGACCCAAACTGGAACCTGGATTAATGACGTAATAGCGCAATATTCTAGAAGAGAAGACTAGAATTGCATGATTGCGCTTGCATTTCTGGCAGCAGATTGATTTTAATTTAGTGATGACCATAAAAACTCGCTTCTCATGAATCAATATTTCGCACAGAAATGGAATGAACTGTGGCACGAAAAGTACCATCGGTGTAGTGACATAAATTTTCTGCCGTTTAAGTAGTTTTCACCATACTGTTGCTTCACAGCTGTGAAAACGCAACGCAAAATGGAAAATAATGAAGCTTTCAAGTAGTTCAGGTTTATTTAAACAGTTTGTAATGTTATTTGCAAGGCACCACATTTCAGAATTACCAGTTAAAATTAACATTCAAACAGTCACATTACAGTTTGTGATAACAGTTGAAACATTGAAATTTTCACAAAGAATAGAATAATAGTACACAGAAACATTTATTAATACATGCGCTTCATAGATTCTGTGGGATAGTCACAGTTTCATCTTCAAACCAATTACCAATCAATCAATTACGCTGAGATCCATTTTAATTTCTGGTGTGTGGGACGATGGTAATCAGTTTTCACTCGCCAAGCTTTCCGATATTTACTCGGAAGATTAAAAACTAAATTCTGTAGAATCATAAAATTCCTTCTTTTTATTATGACCTTGAAATAATCCAGGTAAACAGGTGATACTAAACAATTGTTGCCTAACGGATTCGAGTAAAGTGAAGCAGTCAAAGACACTGGGAAGTATTTTACATGAATGAAATAACCTGGTCAATGGTTATTTTAAACGGTATTTCTGGTAAAGACAGCTGGTTTCCGGCATAGTTATTTTCAGTAGCTTTGCTTGTTTATTATATTAAAAACTATGTCCAGATTTGGTCGAAGCTCTTTGTTAGTTCTTTCCAGAAATGTTTATTACCCTCCGCTTACGCGATAAGGTCATGTCCCAGTCGTGTCTGTTCATGTACTCAACTGCCTGAACGTCTGTGTGTATTCAGGTAATAACTTTTGAGCCGGTAGAACTAGTGACGTCGTTTTTGTACGTAATATCTGCGGTTAGATTGTGTGTCAAGTTTACTGTGTAAAAGTAAAGTCATACAGGCAAAGACGACATACTTTACCTCTTGTTTTTGCTCATGCACTCTCATATCCTACGAAAGATTACTTGACGGGTTAAGGTCATCTCAAGATTAAGATTATGTTGTTATTATCTTTATGGTGCGCAGATGGTGTAGATGCGACCGAAAGACATTCTTTTTTGTCGTCAAATCGTGGGGAGGTTGCAGAAGACACAGGAATTTTAGGAGTTTTTAGAAATTTACTAAAACTACTAAAATCATGTTTTCCCGCGATATGAGAGGCATCACTTGAAAACTTTCATGCATTTGTTTGAAAGCAGTTTAAGGCCGATATTAACACCAGTGATCCGCAAAAAAAGTTTTCCTTTTGAAAATTGTCGTTGTATCTTCGTATCACAAACGGACTATAATGTTTGTCCACGTAACTGTAAATGATCTTTCAGTGACGTCACGGTTAATAGGAAAAGAGCTTCAGGGACACCCCCCCCCCCTTGGGTCCAATTTTTCATTTTCATACATTTTTTGCAGGAAATTTGGCCAAATAATAGGCTGACTCCCTCACCTTGGGGGTTGGCGCGCCCCTTGTCTGAGAAATTCTGGATTCGCCACTGAAGACTAATCACATTGGCGTCCAGTGTATATGCGTTTTTGAAAACTAATCCTCACTCATGTCATTGTGCCGATGCATAACGTGTGATTTTATGGATACAAAATTATTTAATTACATTGCTCTATGTTGATCTGTATTCATTAAGTCAATATATATCCATAATGATCAGTATCACCAACACGTAGATAAGTCCAAATATAGGAAGTAGGCTGGAAGTGGGGAAGCTTTTATGGCAATGGAAATGTGGACCTGAGAACTGTGGCGCCAGGAAGTGCATTGTGTGATGTTCCTCACTCAGAGCAGCAAACTATCGGTGCATTGCTCTTGTCATGAATTCTTTCCGTAGAAAATGCTAAATGTTAATATTGGTACTCGTTAAACATGATAGTACTCGGTAGTTCATATTGTATCCGTTTGTAAGTTTATAAGTTGGTTTGTGGCGTTAATAAGGTGTGCACGGTGACAGTATCGATTTGACCTCGAAATTATTGAAGGAGCCTTAGGGTCACAAAATGAGAATGATTCCCTTGTCAGTCTTGTAAAATAAGTTGGTTTATAATTCCAACGCCAGTTAGCAGATCAAAGATAATTTTTGTCACAGGCACAATTGAAATATTTGGATTTTTGTCTTACCTGTGAGCATCAAGTGGTAGAAAAAGTTGAAAAAATGTTCATCTATCGACAAGGATATTTTCAGTTACTTTCCAATCAGAACAAAGTGTACCACACTGACAGCCGGACTGAAATTTATGATTTGGATTTCAGTAAATATTTCTAATTTACGGTTGAAATTTCCTTCTTTTACCAGAAAAGCGTGTACAAAACTGAAAACAATATCGTTTCCATTACACCAGATAGCCAGTAAACGCCAGCTGAGCCAAATCAGTAACAAGTAAATTGCCTCCCAGACAACCCAGCTCAAATCCAGTTCTCCAAATTGTACTCTTTAAGAGAAAGAGAGGAGTTGACAAAAGCATAGATGGTCAATTTCTCTCTTGGTCACCAACATTATGCGGAGCAAGGAAACCCAAAGCACGCAAAATATTGAATTTAGAGTCTTGTTTGGTGAATGTAGGATAAATTTGTTTGATTCCCTGCAGCTGGATTTTTCACATCTGAATCGTCCAGCTAGTCTAATATTGTATGAAAATATTTACCAAGACCTCCTGGCAATCTATGATTTATTCAACCCCATTCTTTGCTTCATATTGACGGCGCATAATTCGACATAGCGACTATAGCTATTCACAAATTAGATCAAACCAATAGCTTTGGAAACTTGGGTCATTTGTTCACAAATATTCTGTGGAATTTGGTTGGGCAATCTTTGCCAAATTTTGACGAAGCAAACAAAACAAACCAAATAACTATTTGGTGTTGCTTGTCGCAGAGTCAACACAAATCACCAACCATTATGGAAGATCAATTTTGTAAATTTTGATAAAATTCTGATAAAAATAATGTTACACCTGGAAAAGTATTTTTGAAGGTAAAATGGGGTTAGTAACTGATTATTTTCAGCATAATTTGATTTTATTAATATTCCAGTTTTGTTTGTCTGAAAGACAAAGTAAGTCAGTCCATATTCAGTATGCCAGTATCAATATTATTTGTATAAAAAGCTGTTTCTTGTGAGGTTACTTGTTATTCTAGTATTATTTATGGAGGAGTTCTCTTCAAGTACTCCTAACATTTAGGTTTATTGCGCAGAAAATTGTTTTAGAAATAAAAATTAAGAACAAAAAAGGTGGAGTTGCCTTATATGTATGTTCTGGAATTAATTGAAAATAGTGTCAGTTTTGTAATAATTTATTTTGCCCATTAGCTATTTAAGAAGTATCTCAATTTAATAGTTATTAGTTGAAATTTTCCTGATATGTGTCTGGCTTGTGGTTTTGCTTTCATGTATTGCAGCAATGGTACATTTTTAGTTGCGCCTGCTGCTGATGACAGCAGAGTGACTTATCTTCTCTGTATGGCATCTGTTTGCTTGGTTGCTTGCTTGGGTGTTTGAATGTACACTGAGAACTTAATTTAAACTGTTAAAATCAGATGGCTCACAAGGCTGATTTAATTTCAAATATTGACTCTAGATGGCTCTCTTTATTGTATTGACACCACAATCTCAGAATGAGGCCACTGTAGTGTCAATGAGTTCCCCAGATTTCACATGAAACAAGATATGTGAGAGATTTCAGGCATGACACAATGCTGATAGGCATTCTTGTTGTTTAGATCAGGATCCAAAGTAAAATTGCAGGCTGCATTAAAAATGATTTTGGAAATACATCTGGATTTTTTTTTTGAAAAACCTGGAAAATATGTTGGAATTTTGTCAGTCTACAAAAGTAGGAACCCTAAGGAATGTTTAAGGGTGACATTTTAAGGATGCAAACCTGAATGCAAGAGCGTGTTACACCTGCAGTGTGTTTGCCAACAAAAGGTACAAAGTTTTGTATTTTAGGATCTTTCACTGCATTGTTAATGTAGATCAATCTCTTTTACAACCACCTGATTTATCAAAACAGTGTGCAGTTCCATTGGTTAAATACTGAGATATATGTTTGCTTCGACTATGTTCAATACGTAGCTGTTCTTTAAAGATTCTGTTTTTAAATGCAAGATACGTATTTGAGATTAATGAAACCACAGAGTTACATTGTTTCTTATCAGATTTTGAGAAGGTTACATGTGCTTGTAGGCAATGGAGATCAAGATTTAATATTCTGCTATGGACAGATGTTTCACTGATAACTTACACTTAGCATGTCAGTGTCTGAAAATATAAATAACTATAAAAAATTGATGCGTCATCATTGGTCTTAGAAGTAAGAAAAGTGGTCGTTTCTCGATGTAGGGAATTCCAACCACAAGGTTTGTTTTACGTGTGTTACTGAGACGTTCCTGTCCTATGAGTTTCGCGCATCATCTCGACCAAAGACATGGAGAGAGAACAGTATGATATCTCTGACAAGACAAGTTGAAAACTAATGCTTCCCGTCTTGATCTTCAGTGTCAGATTTTATTCAATGACAAAGGAAATTTGCCGACAGTCAGATCAACTTAGTTCGAAAGATGACATGTAATGTTTATAAAATTGATATCGGTGAAAAAGAAACAACATTCATGTTTCTTCACCAGGTCATATGGACTTTCCACAAACACCTTATAGTTTAGATGCTAAATAAATTCAAAACAGTGATCCTAATTTTAGTCTTGTCAACAAGTTTTCTGATTAAAACATGACTCGTATTATTTTATGGAAAGAAAATGTCTGATTGATTTGCCAACAGGATCGCGAAAAATTAGCAACATATGTTATTGCAAAATGGCCATATGGCCAATACGATTTTCTGCAGCTGTTATATTGTTTTAATACTTGAAAAAAAAATGTCAGAAAGTTTCATATGTCGTATCCACGTTTAAAATGTATGTCTTTTATTACATTAGAAGACAGTCGTTGCTTTGAAAGACCCTACCGGAATAAATGTATTATGTTCGTCTGTATCAAGCGGCTCCAGCAAACCCGAGACAAACAGGCTAAACAACACACCGCAACAAAAAGTAATTTATTTTGCTTCTACACAAAAAGTATCATCAATGTTGAAAACCATTAGGTAAATTACTGTGTACAGCACCAAAGTCTCAGTGAGTTAGACTTTGCAGACGCTACACTGATTATCATTAAGAGGGATTTGAATTGAAATTACTCGGAATGATGCTGAAAGCAAAGTAAAGTCAAATCAGTATCATGAACCACCTTCTCCACTCCCTATTTCTACAAAACTACGTTGTATGTACCAAAAGAATAGAATATAATTGTCTCAACTAGATATAGTATGATTTCCAAATTTCAGTATGGAGAGAGAAATATGGTCTGCCTCAAGGCTTGCCAAAATTTAATCAATAAAGTCTTTGACCTTCCTTGTATGTTGGAATACTGTTGCAGGGTGGAAAGTTTCTACTTTTTCCTACCTTTTCCTACTTTTCAGGATTTTTCCTACTTTTTCCTACTTTAGGGTCAAATTCCTACATTTT
>JBCAUG010464217.1:0-15588 GCA_038406175.1 Haplosyllis leylae
CCCCCACCCAGTCCATCCGGTACCCCCTGCCCCCCCCCCGAAATTTTAAAAAAAAAAATTTTTATCCCCCGGAATAGGTTTGCTACGCCGCGGTCGGTATGCCTCTTGCGTTCACGCAGGAGGACTTTCTTGTTGTATATTAAATATACATTACGAGTCCCTGCACAATTTAAAGATTTGAAACAAACCCACAAATGGTCTGCGTAACGCACATAAAATATAATACACGTAATTCTGATGTCAATTGTCTCTTCAGTGATGGTTATATAAAGCATTGTACTGACCCAAACTGCTCAAGTATTCGTAAGTTTGTTCCACCACGATTCCAAAAGCATAGGCATCTCTGGAATGACCAATGTCTGATCCACTGAGTATATTTTCACTCTGTAAAGATACATGGTTCACGTAGTACGAAATTTAATATTCAATGTGGCTATTTGTACCAAATCAGAATTTGATGTTATAGTAAAGGAGCTTCTCATTTAAGTTCACAGCTACTACAATTAAATTTCTAACAAACAAACAATAAATGAAGAGAGAGAGTTTTTGTGCTGAAATAGTCACTTTTTCACAATGAAGACCACCCAATCTCTCAATTTTTTATTCGAGAGATAATTACCTTTTCCTCTGGCGAAATAGCTTTGGCATCTCTCAAGGATGCAGACGCTTTTAACCTGTCCAGTGTCACTTCTTCATACCTTAGAAAATAATTTTGTAGGTAAAGGTTGAGATTTTCCAGACGTCGATGTTTATTATCCTGTAGTTATTTTCGTATTAGATGAGGCAAAATTGTTACTGTGACAAACTGATTGATAGTTTACCTGCACACATGTTCCATACAGCCCAGTTTCCATGTACCGTCTTCACTTACAAATATAGATGATAGGGAAACATTGTTGTGGCAAAACCCACCCTGTAGTATGTGTAAGAAGAAAATGAACTTTACATTTTTTTGTGGCAAGGACAGGTCGAAATCAGTCCACATCCAATTACACTGAAGGAAAGTTTCTGCTTACTCGATCGTGCAGAAATGAAAGGGCTTGTATGACATTGTGCAAACCAGCACAAACTTCAAGTGGTGTCAGTACATCCAATTGCAGTTCTAATGGAATGACTGGTTCTGTTATTAGCCGGTGTCTGTCACTTGATTTTGTCCATCCCAGAAACTTCACAATGCAAGGATGGCGCAGCACCTTTAAATTCTGAAATGAGTAGATTTATCATCAGAATTCTTCACTGGGAGACATTAACATCAAACATGTTTATGATGTGAGGAAATCTTCACATTATTTGTGTGAACTTTACGGATGCATACTTTCTTCAGCTGAAGAGCAGAAACTGTAAAACTTTACATCGTCTGAAGTCCATTCATTTAAACTGGAGATGCAAGGCTTACCTTCGCTGCATTTTCGATGAGATCTTTATTTTGGACAGCTTTCTTGTACACAAACACGGACACTGGGGACCCATCCCCAGTTTTCCCATAGTGTAACTGCCATTCTTGTTCACTTGAAAGCTCCAACGCCTCTTGAAGTTGGCAATTTTTTAGACTGCTTGATTCAGCCCCCATTTATATGGATCATTGATATTTTGTTTGCGTACTGAACGCAGAAATCAGAGAAATTGGGCGTAATCCACCCGATCAAAATTCTGTCATGTTGGACATGCAGTTTCCCGTATTATCGCAAGAGGACGCTTCTCGCAAAAATACCACAAACGTGATGATTAAATTCAGGGGGGTCCCACGTGGTGTTTGCGAGAAATCAGACCAACTGCTAAAATCCGCAAATTTAAGTTTTTTGTCTAAATCTCCCAATGTTTACAATAAATATTATTACAAATATGCCTATACGAAGAAGAATTTAATGTAAATTACTTCGGCAGGGGGGCCAATACTTAAGTTATTATGACGCAAAGCAGACAAAAACCGGGAGAATGCCCTTGCTGGTCCTCTACGAGGCAGCTTTTATTCAACAATATTCTGATGTTAACATAGAACAAACACAATTTAAAAATAATTCAGTTATTCCCCGCAGGAACAAGACAATGTTTCCTCCCACTACAAAGTCAAACCAACCCCATTTACATGCCAGTTAAAATAACAAATTAAAGGCTGACAATGGAATGCTAAAAGTGAAAAGTTTACATCGGAGGGGAAATACAACATACAACATATGAGCTTGCATTAAAATTTTTACGCTTTTTCCGAGCTGACAAATATAATCAAAATTACGGCCAAACCCAGCCATAAAAAACCAAATTAATGGGAATAACTGAATCAGAAACATTGGATATAACCTGACAATGATGCGTTCCAGATGATAAACGAGGTCCAGACTTCTAAGTGCAAAGAATTGCACAATCGCTTGAACAGCCAGTCTTGAATCTTCAGATGATCCAACGTACGAGAATAAATATAAAAGTGAATAGTCACTTGTTAACAAATAGAAATTCAAGTGTAATACTACACGATCGCTTGACTCTTCTGTCTTCGACCACTGGACGGCGCTAATGGAGAATATATTAAAGTGAGACAGTCCACTTACAGTTGTAAATCGCGTTCACTTTGAATAATGCGCGAGAATGTTTTAAACATGGATCTCATGCCTGTAAGGCTGAGCCTGTGTGCTTGTATAAATTCCGGTGGAATGCAGCCACGCACTGCTAAATCCTGGTAAAAATTGATATACGCTGTGCTCTGTTTGCAGTTAAAAACCTCTTTAATTTGTGTGGATTTGACTTGTGCAAAACGATATAATTCAGGTCTTGGACCCAATGGAAGGATTGAAACCACATATATGAACATCCCAGCTTTATGATTTCTCAAGGCGTTAATGATTGACTTGAACTGTGACATAAACTGTCCAACTACGGTATCGAGATCATTGTGTCCCACGGTGACAAAACAGACGTCAATGTTTGATAAATCGTTCTCAGGTGGTTTCAAGTGAGGAATGAGGGTAGCTAACTTAGCTGTTGCAGGCACTGAAATAATGCAGACGTTAGATCTGACCGATTCACTTAGAAGGTCAGTGATGATCAGCACGTGATCCCCTGCAAATAATAAAGGAACATAATTTAATAATCACCAAGCATCATGTGGTCACGAACTTTAGAAGCAATAGAGAGCTTATCCTGCCAGGGACAGTGAATGTATTTCTTGTAACAATCAGACTTCCAATCACCAAGAATTTGAATCTGATGCTCGCTGACACCACAGACTGCCAGATAACTGGTACCACCACGACGGAAACAATGGGTTGACCATCCAGCTGGAGACATTCCAATCTTTTTAATTCTTGATTTCAAGAAGTTGTTAAAAGTGGAGTACTTAATGGAAGCTCCACTAGGGTGACAGAAGGCTGGAAAATTTTCCACCCCGGGTTCAAATGTATCATGTTATCTAAAGCCCACACGGGACAAATCTCACAACCAGGAGCCTCAAGGAGGGGATACTCAAGCCTCCTGTCTCCGGCTTGCAAAGTTTTGGTCCAGTAAAGCATGACTAGGTACCCCACAGGTCCCCTACGCAGATGCTCACGTCTCATATAGTCAACCTCCCATTCCTTGTCTGGAGTTACATTAGATTTGCAGAGTAGCATGCAAAATGATGACACAAATAGGGCCCACATAGTGGCGTGAAAAGGCCTATTCAGATCCAAAGTGTCTTTTATTTGTAATAAAATGTGAACACTCATGGGGTTGGCAGGCTCAGGAGGAGTCTGTTTAATCTTACCTAGACCACGTAAAGTGATGTTTACAAGAGGGAATTGCCTTGAGGGCACCTCATAACCTGCAGTGGTGGCAACTGTTCTGATGCCACTCAATACCACTTTAATGGATTGTGGTTTCAATTTCCTTGAAAGATATTGTGCGAACATACTCAAAACAATTTCCTTTAATGGAAATGGTTGGTAACTGAACTCATCGCAAAATACTTCATATTGATGCAAGTAGTTCAAATAGTTAGCGGACATACCATTTCTAAATGCTGCTCTCTGTGAATCCCACATTTCTAGTTCGAGGTACGCTCTTTTCTGATCACGAGAAGGTGGTGGTGGTAATTGCAGCACGCCTGCTTGAGAACTGCTGTTACGTTGGCTGAACAATTGGGGCAGGAAGTTGGAATCCTGCTGGGCAGGAGCATCAGATCTTGAGGTACTGGAGACATTCCCTGTGCTAGCCCGCCTGTCTTCCTCGTCCATGGCCAGTTCCAAAGATTGAAGTGGCTTAACGCGTTTTTTATTCGCTCGCTCTGCAAAGGAAAGAAAACACATCACCAATATTCACGAAGCTCAAAATCAGAGACAATCATTTCAGTTAATCCCCAATTAAATGTTTCTTTCAGAAATAGGTCTTGAAAGGAGGAGTCAAGATGCCACCGGGAAAGAGCATCGCTTAATCTGTTATCACAGCCTGGCAAATGAACGGCACGAATTCTAAAGTTAAATTTAGCTGAATGAAATCTTATCTCTCTAAGACAGCATTGCATGAAAGGACAAGAGGCTTTTCCTGACTTCAAAACATCTACAGTTGAGCTGTTATCACAGTATATTTGAATGTTTTTGTCACGGAACTGGTCCTTCCACACCTGCACTGCGATCATGACTGCATATGTCTCAAACTGGTTGACAAATTTACCACTATCAATAATGGACTGAGGTAGAGTAAAATGGAAAAATTTTGACTCAGAGAGAGCCCCACAACCAGTAAGACAACTGTCAGTGCTAAGAATGTGGTCAGGTTTGAACCAGGTTTGGGAAGGTAATGCAGAAACGCCGTTAAAGTCTTGGCAATAAATGTTCCACCAAACAATATCCTTCATGGCTTGTTCTGAAATTTGAATGGAGCCAGACTTGGGGCATTCTTTCAACAATGATAGGATATGTGAGAAAAATAATCTCCCTTCACGGACACAAGAAGCAGCAAAGCTAAGCACGCCCACCAACTGCTGAATTTCTTTCAAGGTCACAAATTTTTTGTCAAACCACAAGGAAGTAAGATTTTTGATGCTTTCCACCCTTTCTAGATCAATCCGAAGTGTTTGATTGACAGAGTTCAACTCAATGCCTAAAAACACCATTATAGTAGATGGGGGCAGTGCTTTGCTGGAGGACTCCAGGATGCCAATTTCAGACAAGAGCCAACCTAGGTAACTGAAAGCTTCGTCCGCTCTGTCAGGAGAATCAACACCGCCCAAATCATCGATGTAATTTACACAAGAAAAGCCTCTCTTACACATTAGAAATGAGATAGCAGAGGAAACCCTCTGAGCAATATAACAGGAGCTGGTCATTCCCATGGGGATCTAGTAGTGTTGAAATAAAATTTTTCCTGGAACTTATACCCAAGCTTAGGAATATCAGCAGGATCTACAAAGATCTGTCTATAATAGCATTTGAGGTCTAGCTTAAACAGAAGAGACCCAACCCCTTTTTTAACCATAATGTCAGCTAAAGTATCCACTGTTGGAAGTTCCCACTCAATGCGTACACCCAAGTACAGTGTCCTATCGATGCCATCATTCACCACCTCTCCTTCTGGAAACGACAGGTCAAGAATTATTCTTTTTTCTGTGGAGTCTTTCTTATCACGAGTGTTCAGTGGCAAAATGCCAATCGGCTGAACAAATGGATTTTTATTGAAAGGCCCAATGACTGAATGGAATTTGATTTCATTTTGTAAATATGACATAACTTGATCAGGATGAGCCTTCACTCCCTTCCAATTGTCACATTCTCGTGACGAGTATTTGTGACCATCATGACTGATGGGCCAACCAAATTTCAAAAATGTAATAATTTGTGAATTATTATAATCACCAAGCAACTGTGAAAAACGCTGTAAATTCCAAAACTGGTTAACAGGAATGCGAAGGCCCATGAAATTAGGCAATCCAGAACGAAACACCCTGTTGCTCGTAACAACAGAGGTGTGAAGTCATTCTTTTTGAAAGAAAGGACATTCATCCATGTTAGGCTTGTGTAACTTCTTCTCCTTTGTTTTGTTCCAACAAATCCTGCAAATGTGCCAAAGCTTAACAATGTTGCCAGAGAATTTACCTTGATGATGGGAGGAGAATGAACATTTGCCAAAGTTGAAATCCTTACACCACTTGACATCAGTGGTGATAAATTTCTTAGGCTGCAGGTGGAAGTCGACTTTCATGTTTTCAAATCTGATTTCATTCTCAATTTTTTCAATTTCATAGGAATTGTCCCACAAGAAGACCCCTTTCTCAATTGAGAGCAGAGTTTCACGGTACAACTCCTTGGATTTAGTAAATCCTATTTTCTCGTTGAGTTTGGAAATTCTCTTCATCAAGTTAATTCTGGCATTTCACTCAGCCTCAGAAATATGAGGTCTATTGAGAATTTGGGTTTCTCCAATGATGTATTGATCAAAGGAAAGATTTTCAAAAGAAACTTCCTTCTGTGCACCTAACATGGAGGAGGCCCATTTAAGTTTAACCGTGATATCCGATTCCTGAGATTTCTCAGTAATACCACTCTTAAGTTTTTTCTTACCTTTAGTTCTGTGCCGCATTGCTCTGCCTGCTAGTACCTTCTTCGACTTGCCACTGTCATCGCTATCAGGGAAATCCGAATCAGAGTCAGATGAACTGGAAGAACTAGAAGAAACCACTTTCTTTCTTTTGTCTTCCTTGGACTCTCTGCATTGCTTTTTACGAGCTGTTGCTCTACTCATGAGGTCTGCAATCAAATCATTCTCATGAACAACATCATCTAATCCGACCTCTTTAAGAATAGATTTGCATGCAAAACCAATATGGCCTTTTAATTCATCGAAGGCTTTTTTACTAAGCATAGGCTGTGAAGGGGGTATTCATATGTAATCCTCCTCCAAAACAACCTCATTGTGCTTCACTTTTTTCTCACCTGCTTTTCTCTTTTTGAGGGCAGAAATTTTTTCTCTATATTTATCTATAGAGTCCTGAATTTTTTCTCCCTGCAACACTTCATACTCGAGCATGTCATGTTCTTGCTTGAGTAATTTTTCCTCGTCCAATTTGGCTTTAATGTCAGCGTCAATTGCCTTTTTTAAGTGCTTATTAGTTTGACTTTGCGCTTTAGCTCGAGTCGAAGCCCTTAATTTGGTTTTGATAACAACCGGACTGACATTAGTTGAATCCAATTCGGAATCTTTGTCAGGATGCAATATCACAGCCTCGTCATTGTGCGGAGTGGCCGTGTTACTCTGTGACGACTGTGACTGAGATTGAGACAGCTTGTCTCTGGAATCAGCATCCGATGCATCGTTGTCATTTGTAGTAAGGCTGGTACCATCACCCAAACCTTCCATCGCACTGCAAGAAGAAAACTGCTTGATAAATGCCTCACCAGAAGGATCATTCCAATATCCAAGATCCTCTTTAGACATGTCTGCGCTAAGATTTTTGCATTTAGTAGCTTTAACTACACGACGATTTGATTGCTTCTTGACTGAATCAAATCCAAACCGGCTTAAATGCTCGAAATCAAGAGACACACCTCTTGTACAGTGAGCCATTAATTGTGAATAAATTACAAGATAAAATTGCTTACTAAGCTGAAGTAATGATTTTTGGCCATGAATACCGAACACAAATGATGACGACCATACACCAATAAGGTGAAACACTCACTGCATCTGAAACATTCGAGTGGTATTAAACTCTACTGTACTGATGCATACATCATGACTAGAAACCGAATTTGTAAAATTTTAAATTGTCTGAGATTATTCATGCAGCATATCAAAATGCTCAGCGTGTTATATAGAATTGAATGAAACAATATTCCACCACAAAGCAATGAATTATTCAGACTGGCGGCACTTAAATTGGCTTGGCATGGCAATTTCCTAAATTCAAAATTTCCTAAATTGTCGAGTAATTAATAAAATTTTATATCAGCAGATGCAGCACACACTGTAGATCAAGAATGAATTAAAGTTCAATGAAAGAATGCAATGTGGAGAGCAGGAAAATAAAAAGCATTCACGGCGTTCCAGCAATTTTGCAAATTCAAAATGGCGACCACTTGAAAAATATTTCAAAATTTATAATCTCATGCAGCTGGAGAAATATGACCCAATACCAATCAAATTTGGTACCAAAATGGTCTACACATCTTACTCTATGCAATGATGCATAAATATAGTAGAATTTAAGTGAATGACTTACATTAAATCGACGATAAAGGTCTTTTAAAATATTTTGCTTCTTTTCTTGCCCGCACCGAGCCAAGTAGTGACATCACACATAAATAATTAGATCACATGACCAAAAGCCTAGAGGGGGGTACCCAGCAATGAGCATTGGCTCGGTGTCGTCTGCTCGTAATTACACACTTTAATCGAGTTAAACTTAGCCTTTTGTGAGTTTCGGAAATGTTGGCAAAATTAATGGTTGGGACCCAATTGGAATCAATATTTCAAAGTGTCCCTAGTGTCTTGATTTACTAGGTTTTTTACACCCTGAATTCATTAAAAAAATGTGATCCTTTTATCAAACTCCTCACCACGGATAGCCTTTGGACACCGTTTTATACTTGTTCTACGACTTACAAAAAGTTGCGTCTTTGACGCCAGCGCCTTGAACCGGGTGACAGTGTGTTACTGAAACATGTTAACAAACAGGGAAGGCGACATAGATCTATTTAGCGACCACGTACAAAGACGAGAGAGATGAGGTAAAGTTTTCAGTCGCGTTCAAGTGTCCAGGGTGGGGTGGGGGAGCTGGGAAGGAAACCCCTCAGGAAGGACTAGATCTAGTCTGGAAGGACCGGGTGGGTAGGGGTGGTGGTAGGTGGTATGATCGGTATGGTCTCGTCATGTCAATGGAATGCTACCCTTTCTGCTTTGATAAACTTTTACACAGCAGGAAGTGGGTGCTAACCATGTAAACTGTTGGTAATCTGTAAGCATGAGGGTAACAAAAATAATCGGGCAGTTAGTAGAACCAGATCTAGCTCTAGCTCCCTAGTGTCTTGATTTTATCTCATTTTCCTTTTTCTTAAATAAACTTTCTTTTTTACTCTTTCAGGGGATAACTTTTTATGCAATGGTGGAAAAGAAATAGATAGAAGCAAGGTTTGCGATGGTGAAAGAGATTGCATGGGAGGAGAAGATGAAGCTGCTGAAATGTGTGGTGGAACTTCAGGATCTGGTGGATCTGGTTGTAAGTATCTGTATCATAAAAGTACACTGGGTCCCGCTTACAACGAGTTCGGTTACTACGAGCGCCCGGCTAAAACGAACTGATAAATTATCCAAAGTTACTTAAATTACTCGCTTTTCACAGGGGTCTACTCGTTGCAATGATTCTCGCTCATTGGTGGATGTAACAATAACAAGGCCTCTCATTGGTCAATTACCAAAACAAAAACAAAAACATTGACAACCAAATCAACTGGAATGTTAAAATATTCTTGTAACGAACAGACCCCAGGACCAATTTTAAGACGAAATTTAGAAGATAACAGACACATTCATTGAAGTGTCATTTGTTGTCATGGAAATCACGTTTGGTGACGTGTCAGGATATTAAACATTCGACAGATTTACAATTGTACCTTCTGAATTTCGACTTGCTTTGCAGCATTTACTTGCAATGATGGAGTAGAAATAGATAGAAGTCAGGTTTGCGATGGTGAAAGGGATTGCACGGGAGGAGAAGATGAAGTGGACACGGAATGTGGATCTAGACGTATGTATTTACTGCAATAAATACTGATTTTCAACCTGTAAAGCCTGGTTTACACGTAACGAAATTCAGTGCGATATTTAGTCCGAAAATAAATGGGCTGCATGTATATGTATGGTGCTGTTCACACACAACAAAATCACCAAGTGTGAACATTCTCATTTCTTGCCAGGAACCCATTTTAAATATCGGACTGAATTTCGTTTCGTGTGAATAAAGCTTTACGGTTCGTCTACACTGAGCATAGCAAAAGCGAAAACGATGCGCTTTTCGTTTTGTGACTTTTTTAATAAGACACTTTTTACCAACAGCCCAGTTCTACACCTGCCTGGATGGGACGCAGATTGATCAGGGTAAAGTTTGTGACGGGAACATTGATTGCTCAGGGGAAGATGATGAAAAGGACTGTCAAGGTAGCGTCTCTTTAAAAATAAACACATGCTTCATTACCAGCAATAAATTCAATAGACGAATATGCGTTATTGTCCCATACATTATTATGGTTTCATTTAATAGAATACCCTATTGAAAGTCTCCATGTTGAAGATTGGTCAGAGACCTTTTGTGTTTATTTCTAGCAATCTGGGATTTTAAAATGTAGAATCGTCTTTTCTTGCAATCTGATCACATGTTATCTTTCATTTACCTTTTAACTATCTTCTCTTCCGTCTCAATTGTAATGGCCTTGTTCAAGCTATTAGGGTTCGTTTATTATCGTTAACGTCACAGTTTTTGTGAGCGACACCTTTGATCTTTATAACGTTATTTACAAACAGCTCCATTGCATTGAATCCATTCTTAAACGGTACAAAACGGTCACTTTGACGGTACATGTAAACGAATCTATAGTCTGTCAATTCGTCAGAGATGGGAGGCAATTTTAGTATTTCAAGATTTGATATTTCATTTATTCATACGTACATAATGCTACTTTTTAATGCGTTACATATTTAAATTTCTACAGGTTCAGGTTCGGGATATGGAACCGGTCCATCTGACACTCCAGGTAAGTTGAATTTCTTCAAGCACATTTACATCGACTGGTTTCTCTTTCGCGTTTACGATATCGCATTTGCATTAACTACCGCTCACTATGAACGAGCCCAAAGTTCCTTGAGTTGATGAAATACAGAATGCATAGCAATGGAGATGCCCTGAATTTAATCAAACAAATTTAGCCAATTAGACAAACTTCTAATGAAATTGTGAACAACAAAATCTAACTGCATGTCGTTATTTTTGACCCCACTGAACATAGAAGTATCTAAGGCCTTCTTACAGTTTTACCCAGCAGACTACTACATAACATATTTTCTTAAGCTTAAAAAAAACAATTGTCAGATTGAGCTTATTGAAACAGCTTAACTGATTTAATTAAGTTAACATCGGTTTTGAATAGAGGAAAAGCACGAATGTCCACCGTAGACAAATGACAAACATCTGCAAGTTATTCCCTTTACAGGCACAGACATCTTTAAATGTTACAATGGCCAGGAAATACATGAAACTCAAGTTTGTGATGGCACGCAAAATTGCGCGCTCGGTGAAGATGAGGCGAACTGTCCCGAACGTATGTATCTCAATGGAATGATTTTTGTCTATTCAACGAGTCAGGGGGTGGTTGTCTTGCTATTTTATTATATTTCGGTTTTTCTAAAATAAAGTTAAGAAAGTAATTTTTTTCTCAAAATGAAATTTCAGCTCCCGTCGACACACCAGGTAAGTTACCTATTTACCAGTCTGTCTGTCTGTCTGTCTGTCTGTCTGTGTATCTTTCATTTCAACTCATTTCTTTTTATGTGTTACCTGGATTTCTCTTACTGTGTCCCGTCTGTGATGTTATATCGTCATCTCAGGGTCAATATTTCCTTTGTTATACTGTTCATTGTCAATGAGTACGGAAGTTCTCAGACTTTTCCGTCAAATTACACAATGTCTTTAAATAGGGCATATAGAGTGCATTCACACTGACTGTAATTTGGATCGGTGTCTCTCTGCAAGAAGTTTGTATTTGCAACTGGCCTCAATCAATTACCTGACGACACCCATATGACTTAAATTAAATTTTTATAATCATTTCACTACTTTTTCCAAAATATAGGAATTTATATGTTAAATAGCTTTCAAAATTGTTGATTGTGTCATTATCCATCGAAATCCTTAAGGCAGAATTATATTGGGCGAAAGCGACATCGCTTAGAATGGATACATATTTTTTCGAACAACATAACCGATTTTTAATTGCCTATGCTTTTAAAACGCATCTGATTTCCCACACCCTACCGCCATACATGTTTCGTTGAAAAAACATATTCGATTTTACACCCGGATGTGTTTTCTGTCTCCATCTCAGGAAGAAATCTCTGTCTCAAGTATTCGACAAAACGGATACCAATGAAAATGGCTCACTTCCTTAATTCATTGTTTCGCATTGTTTTGTAGAGGATGATCCGGAGGAGTTGAGTATGAGCGTAACGTTTACAGATGTACAGTATACTGGTACCCAGCAGCAAACCAACCAGATCAAATCTGCCATCGAAAACTATGTGAGTGTCAGACTAGACTGAATCCCTGTTTACAATTAACGTCTGCGTTTGCGTCAACGTCAACGTTTGCCTCAAGTTTAACAATGTGTGTTTGCGTCACCATTCACTCTATACAAACTCGATGCAAATGCTGACGTTGACGCAAACGCAGACGTTAAATGTAAACAGACCTTAAGACAGCCTTTCGTTCACATTTCCTGTGTTTACTCTTCAGCTTTGGAGGAATTATTTTTTTAATCGCATATATTGAAGATTACTTGGATTTTATTTGTCCATTTTAGATGCGAAGAAAAGTAGATATTGTCAATAACGCTGCAGATCCGCCATTGAGATTTAAAGAGGTTATCAGCATACAATTACGGTAAGGAGCATTCAAGGTGAAGTTTTTCTTTGAAAGACGGATATGGGATGTTATCCAAATCAACAGAAGCTAATCATTGGACTCAGTGTCAGTAGAACTATAATCATCATTGCTGTGGTGGTCATTGAATCTCCTTCTACGACTTGAGGTCCAATTATGTTGAGGCGAAAACGAAAACTTTCTTTGATCTTTGTCGCTACTCAGTGTAAACACATAACTATGAAAGCTACGTATCCTTTCCAAACGATAGAGCTTTTCGTTTTCGCTTTTGCCCTCGCACCTATGTAAATGCACCCTTAGTTGAGAGTTGCATTGAAACACACATTTACAAAAAAAGAAAAGGGAATTGCAAAATTCTCTTATAGAAAAGGACTTTTCATTTTAGATCGGGCAGCGTTATCGTGGACGCCGTGCTTGGTTTCTATGGCAACACGGCAGAAGGCAATTTGATGGGCGTGAGTGTTTTAAAAAAATTCAACGAATACATAATACATAAGATACACGGTAAATCGGAGCTGATAGTCTTGAGATGAACAAAATGCACCGTATATCGAGCAAACTAGTGCTGGAATAAAAAAAAAATTCTGTAAATTGAACGTAGCAGTGTCAAGATAAACAAGGTACACGATGAATTGAAGAAAGCAGTGTTGAGATAAACGAGATACACTGTATTCCTAAAGCTGCAAATAAATCGAACTTAACTGTATCGAGGTAAGCGAGATGCTCTGTATTTTTGCAGGTGATCAACGAAGTGGAGAAGGATTTGACGATGTCGAGCTCCTTCGCCGGATTCTCTACGGATTCAACCAGTTTTACCTACTTACTGCCAACTAACGGTAAGGGTTCGTTTACACGTACCGTCAATGTCACTGATTTTGTGAGCTGCAACTTTGATCTCTTTAACATTGTGTGTAAACAGCGCCACATGACTTGATTGAACCCATCTTTAAATAGTACAAATAACGATGACTTTGACGGTACTTTAAAAAGAATATGGGCCCTGTCTGATTGCATTGTACGATTGAGTTATAACTTCCATCGGTAGGTAGGGAAATAAAGTGCAAGTGAAATCCGATATAATGCGTGGAAATAACATGACCCTCATTATTAAGAGTGTGAGTGTAAATAAACCTTTATGATAAATTTCACCAGCTCCGTTTGTCTGCAATGACGGCCAGGAAATCGATGCCGACGGGCAATGCGATGGAGAACCGAACTGTGCGGATAGGAGTGATGAAAATCCCTTCCTCTGTGTCGGCGGTAAAATTTATAAAATGTATAAACATTTGCTGATTGAAAACGGTTTTCGCATTGAGCGAACTTTTCTACTAATTTATATCAATCAGAAATGTTTTTATTTCTGAGAAGAAAATGTATTCCCAATAGTCCAGTGTTCGTTTTTTCTAAACTTATTGTGTGCGGGATCCCAGTGTTATGAAACGAACTGAAAAGAATAAACAGGATATCTTTCTCAAGCAAATTCATTCAACTGAACATTTTTTTCTGCAGGTTCTGATGCGCCCGTTTACACTGATGGTAAGAACTTCAATGCATTTTAGGTGTTCAGTAGAATAGTTCGAAAAACACACACGCACACACACACACACCACACACACATGCACACACCACACACACACGTGCATACACACACACACACATGCCACACACACACACACACTCACACACACTTATGTACACCACATACACCACACATGTACCCCCCCCCACACACACACACACATACACACCACACACACATCACACACACACACACACACACACACACATTGCATTTTTGCTTCTTTTAAGTATCGGCCGCAATCGAGGTTGAATTCCAAGTTCGCTTCATCGACATCGAGTATGAGGAAACTGTAGCACAACAAAATGAAATCAGAAACAAGATTAATAATTTCGTAAGTATCTTCATAAATTTCTAAATGAAAAAAGACTTTAACGGCCTGCTTATGGCTTCTTCGCACAAAACTTCAATAGGTCCCAGACCGGGAATGGGAGAATTGTTCACGGTATTTTCGCATGACGTTCGCATACTACAGTGGTATTACTAGCAATCATCGCTAAAAATTGCTAATAACTTTTTGCTTTAATAGTCTAATTTGCGTTGGTTTTTAATGTTAATGAAATATAGATGGTGACATTGGTATCATTTTAAGACAGGTGTAATTCATTTTTTGATCGGATTTCTAATAAAGGTTAAAATTTTCTGAGATATTCGAGAATTCCACTTACGAAAAATTAGCGATGATTGCTAGTAATGGAATGGGACAGGGACCAGGACTGGGCCTGGGCCTGGAACCAGTGGCTTACTGAACCATTTTTGCACCTTCCCCGGGTACATTGTGTGGTAATCTAAATGTGTTCCTTTTGTGTTATGAAGCCAGCTCCCACTCTGTCATGGCATGTATACGCTGGTGGACGCCGGTGTGGTGATTTTAACCGATCCCCCTTTTTAGGGCCCCCCGTGGACCATTTTGACTGTTGTGAGTGGGACCCATTTTTTATAAATGTTGATTTTCTTCCAGTTAAATAATTTTAAAAGACATAATGTTTGATGCTTTACTATATTTAATCAAAAAGGAACTTATTCAAAAAATAAAATAAATTTAATGTGGAGAATTTCTATGCTTTTTATAGATAAAAGTCATAATTGACATTGTAATTAATATGTGAAATGTGTAAAAAGTAATAAATATAGTAAAAATCCATGGAGTGTAAGAATTACACATGCTGGCTCGTGATCATATAATGAAAACATTGTATCATCCTCAGAAGCATGGCTAATTATAATAATTGAAGTTTCAAAAACTATATGCTTTACGCACCACTACGTGCTACTACATGCCACTATGCACCTTTTCCTGATTGGTTGATCCCCCTCATCCCATTCTAAATGCTAAATTCCAACCAATCACACCACACAAAAACTATGCCTAATTATCATAAAAGTGCCAAAGGCT
>JBCAUG010464328.1:0-15587 GCA_038406175.1 Haplosyllis leylae
ACTGAAAGAGAAATTCTAATTTTTGTGTTTTTCCTAAACTTGATTCAAGTTCATCAGTTCACATGCAATCCGCCGCGCTGATCCCCCCTGACAATGGTCAAAAAATTTCACAGACCTGAGAACACAATTGAGTTTTCTCTAAATGTCTTTCACCGAATCCAGTGAATTATACAGAGTCAGTCGTATTCAATTGCAGTATAGTTTATTCTTCGGTACTTGGCTTGTGATTGATTCTCCTAGCACGAATCGCTTACCAACCCTTAGTCCATTGTCAGTGAGGAAATCTTTCAAGTAAAATATTTATTGATAACCAAATATTAGCTAATACATTTGTTTTAAAGTTGAAATAGAAGGAAAAAACAAGTACCTTTTTTTTTCCTAACGATATTCCATAAAAGGTCGTGAAGTCAGATGTTTTTGTCTGTCACTTGTTCCGTATACCATTTTGAATACGACATTCACGAAGTGTTTTGCTTTCAAGCAATTACATTTATTTACGAAATGTTTTCATTGTTTACAATTTAGTTTATTTCCTTTTTTGGTTTGTTAAATTTGTGAAATTGTTTTAAATTTTGGTCTTCTGTTTTACCAAATTCGAGTATGAATTATGTACCTGTGTCAATTTTGAAATAAACAACATGCTCAAAATGTTAATATACCAGTACTAACTACTACTTGTATTAAATGTTAACAAATACTGATAGCAAAACAATTGAACAAATTCAGCATATAATTTTAGAACTGAAAAACGAAATAATTCAGACTAATTCATCTAATTGCATATGGATACTAGAATTGATTATTCATGGATAAGTGAACTCTTCATTTGCATTATCCATGGAGCAGTTCACTACTCATGCATAATGAAGCATTATACATGGATAGTGCAAAATGAATGAGCACTCTCCATGGATAGTGAAAAATGAACTTGCACTATCCATAGATAACTAAATATGTTATGTATGGACTATTCATAGATAATAGATTCCAGTATCCATGAAGCATTTCTCTAATTCAACTAATTAGATGAATTCACCTAATTTCAAAACCAAAATAGGAAAAACACGGTTGTTCAGGTTTAGTGGACATTGTGGACTTACAATTATAATATCGTCAAAAACGCCCGTCACAAACGTTATTTGTAGAGAGTGCATTTATTTCCAGGTTGTAAATGGACTGTGTTACCCTTATGCCTTTTGGCCCACTCCTCAACACCAGAAAGCTCTGGGAATTTTTCTAGTGGTTGAAGAATTTTTCATTCCACTTTTGATCATGACCTGCTGTTATGGAAGAATTATTCGAGTATTATCCAAGCGCAGTGACAGAAACCTCCACAGCAGTGGCAACCAAACAGATCAATTTCAAAGGGCAAAGATAAATACCATCAAGACATTCCTTCTAATGAGCATTTGTTTTAGGATTTGTTGGTCCAACAATCAAGTTTTATATCTTTTGTATAATCTAGGTTATGACGTTGACTGGGATGGAACCTACAACAAGTTTACTGTTCTGATGGCTTTTGGAAATTGTACCATCAATCCCTTTGTACATCTGATTAAATACCGAGACTATCAAGAGGCACTGAAATCTTGCTTCTGTTGCCAAAGTTTCACAATAATGCAAGACTGGAAAATAAAAAGTAAACCGGGAAACATAAAATCCATATCATCAGTATCTTAAATTTTAAATTTCGAATCGGATCTTACAAAACAAGAAAATTTTCCTGCATGAACGCAAGAAGCATACCGCCCGCCGCGTAGCAAGTGTTCGCTGTGTTGTCTTAGCCCGGGGGGATACCAGGGCTGAGTACCCCCCCGGCTGAGTATCCCCTGGCTGAGTATCTCCCCGGCTGAGTACCCCCCAGCTGAGTACCCCCTCTGGCTGTGGGACTGAGTATCCCCCTCCAGCTGGGACTGAGTACCCCCCAGCTGTGAGACTGAGTATCCCCCCCCAGCTGTGGGATTGAGTACCACCCAACTGTGGGACTGAGTACCATCCCCAACTGTGGGATTGAGTACCCCCCTCACTGGGGACTGAGTACCCCCACCCAGCTGGGGGACCGAGTATCCCCCTACCTGGCTGTGGAATTGAGTACCCCCCCCCAACCCTGTGAATGGACACACGCCTGTGTCCTTCGGAATGCGGGCGGTAATAATTAATAGTGACACTGGATATAGTGGACTCTTTGTCAATGATTGTTATGTCGTTTGTTTCAACGAAGGAGAACATCAACTATTGTCGAATGTCTGAGTCGCCATTTGGGGAGAAGTGCTATCAGTGTGCATCTGGAAGCCTGTAACTTCAGCACCGTTTCTCCCTTAAAAATTTATGAGAAAATTTTTAAAAATTACGACTTGGAAAACATTTTAAGCATACATTACAAATATGACTAATTGGGGAATATTGCTCAAGAAAAAATATGTCTACAAATTCCATATAATAGGGTTTATGAAATAATTTTTATGAAACGTTCTCATAAAGTTTTAAAGCAGAAACATTGCTGAAGTAACTAGCTTCCGGACGCACACTGAATGGTCAATCCTCCTAAGATCAATGTTTTGAAACAAATTTATCATATACTCAGTAGATTTAATTAACTAATGTCATATGTGTCTCTAGTCCATCCGGACAACCACTTGTTCTTCATAGGACTGTATTTCTTACAGTTCTTCATGTCAGGTCTGGCAAATAAAGATGCATGAAAATCTAAAAAATTATTGTTCATACTGCCTTTGTGTTTTTATATTCATGTAATTTTATTTCTTTCCTATCAATTTGGAATTTAATAAACATAAACACAATTTTTTGGTATTTATTACTTATTGATGACCATCTAAGATCTAAGATACATCAAGTGGAGCAAGACCAATATATCCAAGATGTACTTCATCACATGATTTTGTCCTTCAAAGAACGTTATGTGTGACAGCTTTAGAACATTGTCGCTGTTGTATAGCATTCCTGCGGAGCTTTACGAGAATTGATAGCAATGCTCTAAAGCTACCAAATGTTAGGCATGCGTGCTGTCTTACTGTCAGCCTCGAAGATTGGTAACACAATTGCAACCTCGTTTTCTCCGTATCAATGCATTGTCTACTTTACAAAGTGTGCAAGAAATTTAACTTGTTTATTTTAACATTTTATTAGTTGACATAAACATCATGACTTTTCAAAATGTATTATTTCAAAACACTTCGACATCGTCGATGTTGGAAGAAAGGAGCGCGGTAACTATAATGAATGTGTTATCAAGTGTAATTGCTTCTGTTGGAGTCATTGCTAATTTTACAGTCGTTTCCGTTTTTGTCAGCAATGCTAAACTTCGAACCAAAATACCTAATATTTACATAATTAACCAGGTGAGAAATTATTTTAAATGTTTCAATATTGTAATATTATGGACTGTACTGCAATGTGGACTCGTAAATTAATTAACAACAAGCACCCAATGCTCCTGAATCATTATCAAATGAACCTGACATTTGCGAGGGTTTTACAAGGTTTTTATTGAGGTTTCCCAATGGTGGTCCATGCGAAAATAAATAAGGAAACATAGGTCTACAAAAATAAGAAATAGATTAAATTATAAAGAATACTGCACAATTAAATTCTATTTTGGTGAGAGTCGATCTACATTGGAATTTTTCCAGTTTACGTTTCTGATGTTGATAGTGCACATTTAAAGTTGGAAAATTTGTGAATATCAGTTATGACGTTTTAATTGCCTGTTTATTTTCTGCTTTGTTTTTCTTTATTTAATGCATCTCAGAGTCTCTTGGATTTGGCAGTTTCTATGATTTTATTGCTTAAAAATCTGACTGTAAAAGACACAACCTTCATTCACAACTCTGGTCTTCATGGGGAAATAGAATGCCTCTTGTGGAACAGTGATCTTTTCCTCTGGGGACTTTTCGATTCATCAACATGGAACTTGGTACAATTAACAATTGAAAGGTGAGTAGTGAATCAGTAGAAGAAAAGAGGGAAACACCAACAATCAGTGTTCTGCCCTAGTCCAACCGCATTCACTAAATCCGTAAAGGCGTGATACAAGTAACTAAATTCAAGTTTTTCACAAACACACAGAATGGGAAATTCTGGTAACATTGGCATCAGATGTGAAAACAAAAAATCAAGCAATATAATCTTACCCCAGTGAGAGTTGAACATATGGCCTTAGCCATTTAGGTCAAATGCTTTCCTCTCAAGGCATGTGCTACTTGGGATATCCTTAAATTGTCTTTTGTTTCTGCACCATTTCAATCTTGTATATACTACATTTAGTTAAGAGCATGACCATATAATGATGTTAGATCTCCCAAGTAACACATGTTCCAAATGTTCAGAGAGGAGAGCATAACATCCAAAGGGCTGAGGTCCCAGGTTCAATGCTTACTCGGGTAACATTTTGTTGCTGGATTTTTTTTTGGTTTCGACAATAAGGCTTGTGATACCAATATTGCAATTATTGCCAGTTTAGGCTATTTCGTGAAAACGCGATTAGCTGGTTTGCATATAATTTTGGTGTCCCAATTCCAAAGGATATATCTATTCCTAATGCATGGGAAATGTTAAGTAGCGAAAGGGCTTCTGTTGCTGGCAGGTACTAATTGAATTATTTGACCTCTTTGTTGACCAACAGTGGGCTTTATAAAATTAAATAACACTTAAAAATTGGGTGATAAGTGGTTATTAACTTGATAAGTTAGATTATATAATAACCATTAAAAATTTCAGTTCTAAAGGTTTAGCATTAATGTACATTTTGGTTATCACAGATATTTGGAATTGGTGCATCCTATTTGGCACAAAACACATTTCAAGAAATATTGGATTTTTATTGGAATCTTCATCAACTGGTTTTACGGTATCACTATTATTGCTGCACATAAACTCTCCACAACGAAGGTACATGTATAATTGTGTTTTCTGATTTAATTATTCTTTGACATGAGATAAGACTAATTCTTTTGCTCAACTTAATGAGAAGACGAGAAATTTAAAGATTCCCTTTGAAGACTATTGACATTTCTTTTAAGTTTTATTAGGTCGAATTGATAAGTGTTAGATCTGTACAAAACAGTAATTACGAACTTTATTGAAACTAATTAGAAATTTCTTTTGTCATTTTCCATATTTAACATTGTCTATGTTTATAAAAATAAAATTTTGGAAGTGTGTTCACGTCGGTATTTTGCCACAGGACGGACATTAATTCAGAAACGGTTAATCCGAAAAGCATGATCAATTCGAAGTTGCAAGTTAACAGGATTTTCCCTATTGACACAATGCTGAACACAATTTCTTCAAAATAATGGTTGTGCTGGGTTCATTGTCATACCTTTGGCTTGTTCTGTCAATTACTTCGAAGGAGGTGATGAGGTGGACCAGTGTTTGGTTTAGATTGGTAGAACTATTGTGCCAGGTCACTGCAAGGCGTGTAAATTGATAGATCTGTGCAACAAGTGTCCCTTGAAACCTTGTATTGCATTAGGATTTCAGGGCATCCTGCATCCCTGCGTGGCCTCCTGCTCCCTCTGTGGTCTTGCCATGTCATTCCCCACCTATTCTGTGCTACTTTTCCATACCATGCATATTCTATGCTCCTTCCATGTCCCTCTGCATCCATTCCACACCCATTTTCTGCAATATTTCATGCACATACTTCATGCAAACATTCTGCAACCATTCCATTCCAAACATCTCCACTTTTTTGCCTACACCCCATGCCCATCTGTGCCCTTTTACTCGAATCCGCACCTCTATTGCACCTGTCTTTGCCCATTTAGTACTCCTTCTATACTCCCTGCATGGTTCCATTCTCTTCTAGGTCATTTCTGGACAGTTTAATTGATTGATAATCGCAATAATCGCAAAAAAATCTGCATACCATTAAAATATTTCTACATATTTCTATTTCCTGTTCAGATTTTGGAGCTAAAAAAAGTTCTAAACATTCATAAGTTTTTGTATGTTTGTGAGATAGATTTTACATGAAACGGTAGAGTGCAAGGAAGTATGTGAAGTACGTACATATTGTCCCTAACAAAGAAGCAAAATTTTTTTTGATTAAATTGTAGACAATGTGTCTATTTTCAGGTTGTCAATGGACTGTGTTACCTTGTTTTCTTTTGGCCAAGTTCTCAACACCAGAAGGCTGTAGGAATATTTCTTGTTGTTGAAGAATTTTTTATTCCACTTTTAATCATGACCTACTGTTACGGACGAATCATTTACGTATTGTCCACACGAAATGACAAGAAAGTTCACAGTGGTGACAACCAAACAGATCAATTTCAAAAGGCAAAGATGAATACCATCAAAACATTCCTCATAATCAGCATTTGTTTTGTTATTTGTTGGGCTAATAATCAAGTTTTGTACCTTATGCATAATCTTGGTTATGCTGTTGACTGGGATGGGGTCTACGTTAAGTTTGGTATTATGATGGCTTTTGGAAATTGTACCATTAATCCCTTTTTATACCTGATAAAATACAGAGACTATCAAGAGGGGTTGAAAGCATGTTTTCGTTGCCGAAATTCAAAAATAATGAAAAACACGAACAAATTGAAATCGATATCAACAGTATCTTAAGTTTCACTGAATTCAAGTCTTATCAAGTCAGTAATAATGGTACTCTATGACTCTCATCCAAGTATGATTGTCCAGTGTAGGTCACGAAACCAACTGCTTCTGCTATTCTAATTTGTTACACTGACCTGGACAACACTCTGTACTCTCTCCTGCAAATTCATGTTATTTTGATTTCAAGAGTTTTCCTCGCAAAACTATGAAAGCTATCAAATATAGCTACCATAATTTTTATCATCCGCGTATGCGGAATGGTAATAATTTCAGTCAGTTCTGTCTGTTTGTCTATATGTCTATCTGTCTGCGTGTCTGTGTGTCTGTCCATCTGTTCAGGCTATAACTTTGAACCACTATAGCCAGGACTTTCATTTTTGGCATACACATATATCTTCACCATATCTAGGTCAAGTTTGAGTACCAAGGTCATTGGGTCAAGGTCAAGGTCAAATTTAAAAATTACATGTTTTACTTAACTTTTACTTATATATCCATGTATTTCAGTAAAACCTTCTTAAAAAGTCAAGGTCTAGCAGTCATCGCGATGCATTTGTTACACAGAACGAATAATGCATTGCATACGTCTTGGCAATTGACAAAAACCATTGTCAACCAGGGGAACCATTGTCTCACGAATGCTTCTTGGCTTTCAGTTCTTTGCTTCAACCGGATAATTGGAAGGATTAGAGACATTTGCAGACAGCTTTATAATATCATACTATCATTGGGGGCCCATTCAACAACAACTGGTAACACTGCTACGTACATGAGCATTTATTAGAATAATTTAACATATAATTTGAAAATAGCAATTTCTGAAAATATTAATCAAGATGAGACGAAATATGTTTGAACAGAACAGTACTACTTCTTATTGTTTCGAAGATTTAACAAGAAATAAAACATCCGTTTCTTCACATCCGAAGTATGAAATAAACATTGTAATGGTAATCTCAACGTTAATTTCTTCTGTTGGAATAATTGCAAATTTAGCGGTAGTTGTTGCTTTTCTAAATAATAAGAAACTAAGATGTAAAATACCAAATATTTTCATTATAAACCAGGTGAGTGGATTTTGTGTACAAGTCTCTTGTTCACGATGCATTGCATGGTATCTACATTGTGCAGGAAGTTTAGTAAATTCTACCATTTGCGATGAAATCAGTGAACTTCCTTCATGGCGATCTGGTGACGAAATTGAGGGGGTACACTTCCCTGAGGGCCAAAATATTCTACAGTTTTTTTTGGGGGGGGGGATTTGTATGTTGGCGTCTACCACCACAGAGAATCCTCGATTCCTCTCTGCACGCTGAACCAGAACTACACACGACAAAGTCAATTAGGTATCAATGCCAATGGGTTAATGAATATAGTTTTTTTCCAGAGACGTTAAATGTATTTTCAAAGGCTTTGACGTTATAATGATAACATTGATTTACATTTTTTTTTAATGTTTGCAGAGTTTGATAGATTTTTCCGTTTCTCTGTTGCTACTTTTAACAACTTTAACAATTCAAGACACACACGCAGTACACAATGATGGGCTTATTGGGTCTCTAGAATGTCGTCTTTGGAATACACAATTTCTGATGTGGGGACTTTTTGACTCTTCAACTTGGAACATTGTTTCCTTGACATTCGAAAGGTAAGAACAGGAGCAACCTGCAGGAAGTTCAGTAAATTCTGCCATTTGCGAGGATTTCAGTAAATTCGGTCCAGGGTTTTTTTCAATGCTCCAATGCAAAGTCTATGGAAATTTCATATTTCAACACATGCAGAATTAGCCAGTGATTGAATCCTGTTAATTCCTTTATAAAATTCGTGCATTAGTGAGTAGATCTGAGCTACATGGTCATATTTCAAAATTTCAATTTAGAAATGGTCTAATTTTCAAAGAAATACTCAGAGGATCAATAAATTTGGACTTCAAATTCTGACTACCTAGGTTTCTCCACATTCAGCAGAATTTACTGATCCAGCTTACTTTTCTAGTCAGAATTGATTGACTCTAATGGGAAATTATAATGGTGTGGACAGTTAAGCAGAATTTATCGACTACATAAACTGGCTGAAACTGGATTGAACCAGTTTGTCACAATTAGTCAAAATTTACTGATCTCAAAAAAACACATGGTTCTGAAAATTGAAAGATTTCTATGATTCTTGCCACTATTACCTTTCAATATCCATATGTAATTAAAGGCAACTAATTGGACTTCCAAGCTACATTGGCCAAATAAGAGTTCAATTTGAGATGACTTTGATATTTGTGGATATTCCACCAAAATTGAGCATGAAAACCAGCCCTCCCATTCACTTACATTGAGACAGAATTTACTGATCTCCTCTCAAATGGCAGAATTTACTGAACTTCCTGCAGGGTGAGGAGGCTCATGTCTAACGGTTAGTATCATTTCTACTATATATTGTTGTTCAAATGTATACATACAGCTGTTTGCTTGAAAACCAATTCCGATGTTCCGTGCGAGGTCTATTTGTTGTACTAGACGATTGGTGCGGAAGGGTCTCTGTTGAGACTATGTAATGCTTTGGGTGAAGTAACCTCTGATACCAATGATCTCTCAGGTTATTGGCTGTGCGCTAGATTAGATCTGGTTGGATCCCATGGGGCTCTCAACTTTAAGTGTCTAAGTGACAGCTTGTACGAGTTTTGGGACCGTGCAATGTATTCTTTTCGAGAAATGCTGCTGCCTAATTTGACAAATATGTTTTTCTAATAGACCCGATCCATCCACTGGGTTAATCCTCAGTGTTCGTGACCTTTTCCCACAGCAACCATAAAACAAATCATTCAGATCTTTTATACAAGTCGGCAATGAGTATAGATCCCACTCATCTTCAGAAAAGAAACATTAAAAGTTAACTCTTCAAAATACAATTTCAATTAACGAACGTTAATTTCTATCGGTTTTACTTTTCCCATCCTGACAGATACCTTGAACTGGTGCACCCAGTGTGGCACAGAACACGGTTTAAAATGCGGTGGATCTACATGTCTGTTCTTATTGTATGGCTGTTTGGTGCGGTACTAACTGGGTCACATCATATTCCAACAACTCGGGTGAATAGGTTAATTAATACTCCTCTTTAATTAAACTAAAGTCCATCTAGAGACAAATGTCAAGGAACCCTTGAACAGAATAATTGTCTGAATAATTACAAAGTTTTAAGTGGTAATTATAACTGAACCGATCAATTTATGTTTTTACGAGAGAAGAATGAAGCAATTAACAATCAAAAGAAACGAAAGACTTGTTTTAATTAATCAGTTTAATAGTTAAATAGTTTTGAAACTCTTACCGACTGTTTCACAAATCTAACCTTTGTGTGATATTCAGACTAAATCTAAAATATAAGATGTTCGTCTCTGGACATTCACTGCGCTCGGGAAAAAAATTCTGTACTATCACGAATTTTACAGTGATAAATTGAACTGCTCATTTGTGAACCTTCAAACATTTATGAGCTTTGCAAATTTATGCGACTGTGCTTTGAAATTGATTTTGTAGTATTTTGTCATACATTTTTACCGTTCAATAGCAAGTAGTCTTCCCAGGGACGCTTCCTTTTAAATCTTGTAAACAGAACCACATCACTCTGCAGGAAGTTCAATGAATTCTGCCATTTGCGATGATATCAGTAAATTCTGCCTCAATGTAAGTCAATGGGAGGGCTATTTTTCATGCTCATTTTCGAGGGAATATCCACCAATATCAAAGTCAAGTCATCTGAAATTTATCCCTTATTTGGCCAATGTAGCCCGGATGTCCAATTAGTTGCCTTTAATTATATATGGATATTGAAAGATAATATTGGCAACAATCACAGAAATTTTTCAATTTTCAGAACCATGTGTTTTTTCGAGATCAGTAAATTTTGACCAATAGTGACAAACCGGTTCAATCCAGTTTCAACTGGTTTATGTAGTCAATAAATTCTGCTTAACTGTCCACACCATTATAATTTCTCATTGGAGTCAATAAATTTTCACTGGAAAACTATGCTGGATCAGTAAATTCTGCTGAATGTGGAAAAACTTAGGTAGTCAGAATTTGCAGTCAGAATTTATTGATCCTCTCAGTATTTCTTTGAAAATTAGACCATTTATGAATTGAAATTTTAAAATATGGCCATGTAGCTCAGATCTACTCACTAATGCATGTAATTTTATGCAGGAATTACCAGGATTCAATAATTAGTTAATTCTGCACATGTTGAAGTATAGTTGTTGCCAATGTTATCTTTCAATGTGTCTATGAAATTACAACCAACTAATTGGACATCAAAGCTACACTGGCTAAATAAGACATAAGTTTCAGAAGACTTTGATATTTGTGGATAATAAGCATGAAAATCAGCCATCCCACTGATTTACATTGGGACTGAATTTATTGATTTCAACGCAAAATGCCGAATTCATTGAACTTCCTGCAGGGTGCACATGGATTAGGATGAGAAATTCAAACAATTCTTTTACTTCGTAGTTCCTTGTCCGACTGAGCAGACGGTTTGAAATGCCATATATTTAAGAACTATTTAAATCAAATATTTAACTGTTTCAGGTTGTTCATGGGGTTTGTTTTCCATACACATTTTGGCCAAGTCTTCTTTTCAAAAGTATCTTTGGAGTGTTCCTTGTGCTGATAGAGTTTTTAGTACCATTTTTCGTCCTTGTCTTTTGCTACGGGAGAATAGTGTGGATTCTACACAAAAGAATCAACTCAAGTTTTGACAAAAGTGCTACTCACATAGATAAATTTTCTGTCGCTCGAAAGAATACACTTAAGACATTCCTGCTTATTACACTATGTTATATCATATGTTGGTCAAGTGTTCAAACCTACTATCTAATGTATAACTTGGGATATGAAGCCAATTGGGATGGTATATTTTTCAAGTGTTCTCTGTTGATAGCATTTGGTAACAGTACAATTAATCCGTTTATTTACTTATTCAAGTACAGAGATTATCAACAAGCTTTGAAAAGATGTTCTCACTGCAGTAACACCTCAAATAAAGAAGAACAAAAGAATTGTTCCAGTATCTCTGCAACAACAATGAATGGCAGTGGTTCTGCGAAATTTTAACATATAGTGTAAAACCTCATGCTGAATTTAACTACACTAAATAACAAATGAAGAATTTGAATGTCGCGAAATATTTCAATGAAAGGAAACACAAGTAAAGAAGACAATCCTCCTGCGTAGCTCTAGAGGTATACTGCCTCACCGCTATCCCTGAGGTCCTGTGTGTGGGGAGCGGCACGGTAAGGGATACTGCCTATTCATGTCCAGAGGGATAGGAGGTACCCCTGGTTTTGTCAAGAGGAAGGGGTAACCCTGGACCTGTCCAGGGAGGGGAGGGTACCCTTGGTCCTTTCCGGGGGAAGGGGAGGGGAAGGGGTAATTTCTGGTCCTGTATGGAAGGGCGTACCCCCTGGTCCTGTCTGGGGGAGGGGTACCCTCCAGTCCAAGTATTACGGAAATGTTGCAATGCATTCGGGTAAGCCACCCCACTGAAAACAGACCGGTGTAAAATCATATGAACCACTGAAGATGAACGGCTGTTCTTGTTCCGAATTAAGCATACCCAGGAGAAAAAGGAATTCCTGGTCAGAGTTAATTCTATACCCCATTTGCCAGTTTAGAAAATTGCAAAATCTCAAAATTGTCAAAACGGCGATGGTATTCTCTAAGTAAGCTGTTCATTTGAAGGAGGTTAACTGAGTAATGTGTCTCTTCATTTTACTTATATCTCATCATTTTCTATTTATTTGACTTGAGGCGATGGACTGGAAGAATTTTCTTTTTATCTCATAATTTATCTTAAATGTATTAGAAATATATGAACAAATACAAATCTCACACATAATAATTTGCTAAATGTAACTGATTTTAACCAGTCCAAAGTATACTGGTCAGTTATCACTGCATTACAAAAAAGTAATAATACCAATAATAATAATCCTTTGTGATACTAATAATAATTATAATAAAGGATGACCATGTGGGACCTTTTTGTGTTCTTAATTAATTTTCTGTCGATATAAAACTTTTAATAGTTCGGTGGTAAGTATGTTACAACTGAACTTGGAAAAAAATGCTTTCAGAGTCAACCATTTAAACTACAAACGCACGAGATGGAACTTCAAGATAAATACTCTAATGCAGATTGCAGATTAATTGAGAAATGATTTTTGAAAGAGTACAATGAAATTGCTGTGCTTATCGTTAGGGTTCAAAAGCTTGGAAAGTATTTGAAGCAGTGGCCTAGCAGTGGCTCGGATGTCCCAGAGGGGGGTGGCCCTGAGGGAGCGCCAACCTATTATTATTTTTCCTTAAACTGCATAAAAATGAAGAAAATTGAGGAACGCGCCCCCTATATCCGCCACTGTGAAGTTTGCTTCAAGCAAGAAATTCTGGTCCTTGACATCAATAAATGGATTGGTCACTGGGTGATTGCAATGGCTTTACACGTCGGAACCGAATTGGTACCAAACATGAACAACCTAACCATCCTTATCACTAGCCTCGAATAATGTCATCCGCTAGTTTTTATATAGGCATTGTTTCTCCACACAAAATTTGCAGAATCTAGTGCTGTGTACAGTTCACACGTGACGTCGTATCCGTTTGTGATTGGCTTGACAGCTACGCACATGGTCTCAGCAGAACAAATCATCGCGCAGTGCACAGTAGACTGTCCACTATCATTCCGAAGAGGGGTCCTCATTACTTGTTCACGACCAAGTTGAAAGAGATTGGTCACGATAAATGAAACTTCTTGTTCTTGTTCAACTTCTGAAAAAAAATGGGGAAGAATGGCATATTTAAGGTTTCACAGAAATTAAGTGAATTCAGCGAATTCAGGGAATCTGATGAATCACTGAAGCATGATCTTTTCTATTACCTGTGCCTTACTGATATCGTCGTAGCTTGCTGGTTTCTTACACAAAAGATAGCAGGTTCGGATACTCCTTTTGCGATATAATATTCTACAAATTCTGTAGAATCTATAGATTCTCTAAAACTCGACCAGCCAGGACAGAACAAATAGAAAAGCGACTTGATCCAACATCCTCAAAAATTCAAACTGTGGAAATTTATTCTGGAAACTGTGCCCAATTTCCTTGTTGAAGGTCGAAACAGGAGAAAATCTTATGGTCTAACCTTTTTCACACAGTGCCCCAGTGCCCACACGTCTGGTCCTTCCAATCTCCTGAAGAAATGGTCAGTCGGACACAGCCCTCTCCGGTGGGCTCTCCTCCAACCCACGTCTGGAAGTAGGCCGAATCATCGAACACAAACGGAGTGCCGTCAAGCCACTGCAGATCACCGTTAATCCCTGTCGTCTGTCGCATTCCTATCCATATGACATCGGGTCCGGAATTGGAGCTTAAATGTAAAGAAATAAAAGCAAGGAAGCTAGTTAACATCTTAAGAGATAAATAACATTTTGTTTTTACAGTGTATTTATTCTTGAACACATCCTTGGTTTATTGGCGCATTATCGTTCTAAATAAATCTTACAAGCAAATTGAGAATTCCAATGAACTGTATAATACTATGCTAATATACATGGTGATTTCACTTGATAAGCATTGTTTGCCACATATTTCAACATGTCCAGTGTTTGTAGATGTTGTAGCGCAGAAAAAGGGCTCATGTTCTCATTTTTAACACAAAATTTAAAGCTACCTGACGAAATCTATGATAAAGTCTTGCTCCTCTTCATCAGTCACAACAGCCAGATACCCGCCCTGGTTGATACAATTTTGTCTGCTCTCCTCGAAGGTTGTTTGGGATGAAAGTAACCAATACTCATGGTTTCTAAGTATTTCTGACGAAGCTGAGTCTGAAAAGAAATGAAACCGAACATTTGATTTGTATTTGGTTACAATTTTGACGGTGGCATTAAATCAACTTTTTCTGTTTGGCTATTTCAGGAGTTACCGAGCGTTTTCATGTTTACGCAAATGTCTACTCTCAATACAATGTGGAATTGTTACATTTGCATAAGAGTATTTTGCACTTTGAAAACTGATTTGACCAAATAAGACATGTGTTAATCTTATAGCATTTTTCTATTGCCTTTCTAGATTAAAACTTTTGTCAAAATGAGAAAAATAAAACCAATCTTACCTGCGTACATTATTGCAAAACTTAGAAACAAATGAAAATAGGTCCTCTCACACAAAAAATGTCATTTCACTTAAAATATTAATTCTAATACTAAAATTGTTTTTTTCTATACATACAAAAATATATCACATTTTAACACATTTGTAATTAAATATACAGGATATAGTGATAATTTTATCAAAAATTTAAAATATCAAGGAGTGAAGAATTTCACTAGGTGGCTCATACATGAGGTGGACACAAGGGGATGCAAGGTGGACACAAGGTGGCACAAGATGGACACAAGGTGGTCACAAGGTGATGCAAGGTGGTGCAAAGTGGATGCAAGGTGGTACAAGGTGGACACAAGGTAATGCAAGGTGGACATAAGGTGGCACAAGGTGGTGCAAGGTGGCTGCAAGGTGGTACAAGGTAGACACAAGGTGATGCAAGGTGGCATAAGGTGGCTGCAAGGTGGACCTGAGGTGATTTTGGGGGTATTTATATCGTGTTGGCCCCCACTATCCCCAAAGTCAACATTGTCACCTTGACTCCACCTCATCTGCTCTCCTCCACATGGAAATAATGTTGTTCACCTCACGTCATAGATTTAGAGATACTTGTCCTCTACTACGCCCAGATTGTTAGCCAACTCTGCTGGAGTGAAGCCAATTTTGGCCAAAGAGCTGCTGTAACTTGGCTATTTTCCCCTGCAGCACCTCAGATTATCCCATTTTATTTCAATGGAAACTTTAACAGGTTATAACTTAACCTAAAGTTATTTTAACAGAAATTCAACTACATATAACATAACTTTCACATGAAAATAATTGGTTAGAATTATGAGTTTATCAA
>JBCAUG010464439.1:0-15586 GCA_038406175.1 Haplosyllis leylae
CAGGGATAGTCCCAAAGTGTGTTAAGTGTTGAATTATTTGAGTTTCATGAGAGTATTTTTGGACTCAGTAAAGTAAAAATTCTTACTTCTGGGTGTTGTAAAATGGTATTTTAGTGCTATCCTGTAATGTAATTACCCAAAAAATATATATTAAATAGAAACCATAAAAATATTTAATAAAAGTCAGGGAATTTTGCCAGAGGAAAAACGTGGGAAGCCTGGTTAGAGTGATGATCTAGAGGTTGGGTTCAATTCCGACTGGGGTGATTTTTGATGAAATTTATTTTGCTCCTCCCTGTTTAAAGATCTGTCAGATATTCTGACAGAAACGGGTATCGTGAAAAACTAAATTGTCCCCAAATCTTGCGAGCACCCCAACTCAATCACTAAGCTGACGCTAAATGAGCCAGCAATTACACTGGGTCCCGCTTACGCGTTCGTTTACAACGAGTACCCGCCTACAACGAGTAGATTTCTTTGCATAGAAATCATTGACAGCTACGTTAAAAGTTCGGTTACTACGAACAACCTCTTACAATGAGCAGTTTTCTTTGCATCTATTTGCTCGTTGTAAGCGGGACCCAGTGTAATTACAATCTGATTTCTAATTCTAAGTACTCGAATAAAGACACAGTTTGATTAACACTTCGAATTACACCGAACTTCGAATTAAATGACTCCAAAACTTCGATTTACTGTCACTTCGAACTAAGTTCAATTGGTGGAACTTCGAACTAACTGTGTTCGAATTAACAGTATTTCTTAACTTTGAAAAGATAGGGTGTTTGCCAAAGAATGATCAGACTTTGAACTAAGTGAAACTTCGAATTAACCGTGTTCGAATAAACCAGTGTAGTATCGTTTACCGACCCCCCCCCCGTTTTAACTTGCACCTGCCTGAAAATAACGGGCCCCCTCCCTTAGCCTTAGGGCCAGAGGTCCAACTGTGCTGGCTCCCCTTAACACTTGAGCCCTCAGCTTAAGGCACCATTTCCCCTTCTACCTTCTCCCCTGATAGACAGGTTTTCCATTAAATATGAAAAACTTACTGGAAATTTTTCTTGCAAATAACACACAAATTAATCAGGAGTGATAATTCTTCCAAATGATTATAATAATTATTATGTTTTTCTTTTAACACATTTTATATATTAATTACAATGTAAATTGTTACTTTTATCTATGAAAAGCATAGAAATTTAACATATTAAATTAATTTTATTATTTAAATAAGTTGCTTTTTCTAAATGTACTAAAGTATCAAACATTATGACTTTTAAAATAATTTAATTGGAAGAAAATTAACATTTATGAAAATGGGTCCCACTCACAACAGTCAAAATGGTCCACGGGGGGCCCTAAAAAATGGGGGTCGGTTAAAATCACCACACCGGAACCGACCTGAAAGTCAGAATTTCTTTTTTCATGGCAGGAAGAGGAAATGGACGAGATTGACAGAGCAATAACCGAACAACTCCGGAAGATGCTTCAACGGGCCGAAGAGCGCGACCGTCTGGCCGAAGCGTACTTCTCGCCCATTTTGGTACAGTATGTTTATTATCGCCCGCAAGGGAAGGTTTGGGGAAGGTAATGTTTTCAGCTTGTTTGAGTCCACAGGGATTGGTGGGGGGTGGTACCCCATGGTCGCTATTCCCAGGTCCCAGGTCCTTTGCAGGGGGGGGGGTAACCCTCTGTCCTGGCTGGGTGGAGGGGGAGGTTTCCACCCCCCACCCCCACTGCAGAGAACCAGAACGGTTGTGCGGCGTGAGCGGTACGCCTCTTGTGTTCAGGTAGGAGGACTTTCTTGTGTTAAGGTATATTTAGACTTCTCGAAAGTGAAACAGAGCGGTTTGATTGAAGTCTTACGTAACTGTCACCTGGTTAGCAATGGGAGCAAGAGTTGATTAATCTCGGGGGGGGGGGGCGACAGCAGTTATTCATGGGTGTTCTTTCGGGCACTTGGCCTATAGGAAGGGAGGAGTTGCAGGCTGTAATGCTGGATGGGGAGTTGGAGTTGTGGGGAGCTGGTTAGCTCCAGTACCTTTGCAGATAAGCAAGAGCTTCACAAGTCAGTGTCTCCGCAGAAACACTGGCACTGTGAGGAATACAAACACTCAGCTTAAGTAAGTCTTTATTGGTTACTCCTGGGACTGGTTGACATGAATAGACCATGGGGAGTTGACATTGAGGCTCCAACAGACTTGTATAATGTCCAAGAAATGCACAAATACAGTGTCTGCCATTATCTCACAAGTGGGAGTTGAGCTAAAGTCTGTCACTGTTACACAATTATAAAGCAGCTAACACATTGGCACACAGATGATACACAGTAGACACAAGTTTACACACAGTTGTTGATACTGACACAGTGAGACACCTTGAGACACAGCTAAGAAACTCTGCAAAACAAGAACATTCATAAGCACAATATTCAAATGCATTACATCAAGGAATTCAGTCTAACTCCTTAGATTTACTTGCATAGTTCTTACAGATTCCTTAAATAGTTAATTGGTTGTGCATGGGGAGTTGGCCTGGCTCTGCCCACTCCTTAGGATTTGAAAGTATTGCTAAAATGTCTAAAAGTGGCACAAATAACCAGAATGTTGAATTTAGAAGATCCTGAGTGGGGAGTCATATACCTGAGAAGTTCCTGCTGTTTGCTATTTTGGCACTTAACAGTCTCATGGTTTCTCTGGAGGTCCTACTTTCCTAGGGCGCACCTCCCTTATATACTCAATACCTAACCACCAGAATATCAGTGCTACTACACAAAGTAGTCTCAGTGGGGTGTTGGAAACATTACAAAGGAATGGAGCAATTTAGCACCTTTTGTAGTTAAATAAGCTATTGGAACACACTGTCTCAGTTTGCCACTAGTCTCATCTCTATAGGGCCAGTAGTTATTGCTGTAGGCAAGGTGGGAGTTGTGCAAGAATACAGTCTTAAATGTCAGATGGTGATTGGTTGAACACATCGTGCAATTTACTGATTGGCTACTGGGGAGGGTGCATGTGACACGATGGCATTGATTGGGTAACCAGTGGAGAGTTAAACAGTTTAGCATGTGATTAGCACATGATCAATGCATGTGCACTGTGAGGAAGCAAGGTGGGAGTTGGCTGGTGGAGGATTGAGGTTATCTTGGCCATTAGAAGCCAAACATGCACGTGGTACACCTCCAACTCCTCATGCTCGCGACTATCTTAATTCAACCTGTAACATAACGTTTGAGTTTGCGTCAAGTTTAACATAGTACCTGTGGTGACGCAAACGCAGAGAATGGGCGTGCAGCCATTACAATACCAATATCCACCCATTCTCTGCTTTTGCGTTTGTGTCACCCCCGATGACAATTCTTCTCACCCCCGCCCAGCCAAAATTTCTTCATTACCGCCCGCGTACGTAGTACGACGCGAAGGTACTGTTTTCACAGGCGTCTATCTGTCCACTCCTGGGGGTTGGGGGTACCCCATCTCCATTCCATAATACTTCCACTGGTCCCATGTCCTTTCCGGGATGGTACCCCAGGTCAGGTACGGGTACCCCCCGGCCGGGCGAAGACGCGGGGGGGGGGAGGTTCCCAAGGCCAGGTCAGGTTTGGGTACCCCCTGAGCCAGGTCAGGTTGGGGGAGGGTACCTGGGGATCGGATCCCCCCGGCCAGGTCAGGTTATTGTACCCCCCCTCCCCCCCCCGGGAAAGAACAGCAGACTTGCTACGCGGTGGGCAGTATGCTTCTTGCGTTCAGGCAGGAGGACCAATTTTCAATTGGTGAAATAGTAGGTTGGTGCTCCCCCCCCCCCCTCCAGCGGTGGGTACACCCTCTGGGAAATCCTGGATCCGCCACTTTTCACGAAGTTACCATGGTTACAGACAAACAAGAAAGCCTATTCATAAATTACCAGTGGCAAATCTAAGATTTCCCAGACGGCGTGGGGGCCCCAACCTCCAAGGTGGGGGCGGCAACCTATTATTTGGCCATATTTTCCCCGAAAACTGCGTGAAAATGAAAGAATTTGGACCCAGAGGGGGCGCGTGTCCCTGGTGCCCCCCCGTAGATCCGCCAATTTACTAAGACTCATTGTGCGTTTATTTCTGGCAATTTTTCTTCAGTACACGGACCGCTGCTCGGAATGTGAATCGGATTCTGATTCGACAGGAGAACCGGAAGCGGAAACGGATGGCGGTGATGGTGGCTCCCCCTGGAGACTGTACAATCCTGGCACGTGGTCAGCACGTGGGGTAGTGGTTTTCCACGTGGTCTGCTGGTCTCTGATCATACTCAACGTGATGATTACTGTTGCGTTTAGAGTGGACGATAATACAGGATCGTGCTCGGGTAAATGTTACATTTACAATTAAGCTCTGTTTACACATAACATGTGCGCGCCCATTTACGTCAATGTCAACATCAATTTTAACATTGAGTCAATGGTGATGCAAACATTGACGCAGAGAGTGGGTTCCAGACCTATTCCCTATTGACACAATGTTAAAGTTGACATTGACGTTGACGCAAGTGGGCACGCACGCGTTACGCGTAAACAAGCCTTTAAACACATGTAACGTCTGCGTTTCCGTCAACATTCAAGTTTAACATAGTGCCTATGGTAGCGCAAACACAGAGAATGGGTGACGTAATGCTGAAATCGACACAAACAATGCAAACATTAAGTTTGCATTTGTCAAAATGGCCAGAATCTTTCATATTGAATAGATATTTTGTAATGTACCCACACAAATGCACATTAAAAAAAAGTGACAGTTAAAAATGCAAGAGCTTCCAGGGCCTATCAATATTGGCTCACTTCGCTTGCCCAACTCCACTTCACTACGTCAGCAAAACCTCAGAAAAAAATTTCTGCCCCCCCCGACCAAATCCTGGATCCGCTACTGTTTTTGTTTCACCATATATGGACATTGTGTTAAAGTTGAATGTTTATGGAAACGCAAACGTTACATGTCTCCGGGTATAAAGGCTTGTTTACACGTAGCGTTTGCGTGTGCGTCTGCATCAACATTTGTGTCAAGTTTTCTATTGAGTTAATGGTGACGCAGAGTCACATGTACAAAATGGCTTCAGACCCATTCTCTGCGTCAACCATTGACTCAATACAAAACTTGACGCATACTTTGACACAGACACAGACACAAACACTACGTGTAAACAGAGCTTAATGCTGTGTTCACACTGGACGACACCGAGAACGAGACCGAGACCAATAACGAGAACGATAATTATGGGTTCCACTGCAATATGCAGAGCACTTCACAGTGGGCCGAGACTCTGTCACTGATGCCATTGGCTAATTTTAGTTATTTCATCAGTCTCACTACATATATCGATCTCGGTGTCGCTCAGTGTGAACATACCATAATGGTGTGAACACACTGGACGACACAGAGACTGATAACGAGACCAATTAAATATCTTAACCAATGGCATCACTGATATTGTCTTGCTGCAGTGTGAACTGCTTCATAGAATTCTATGTAACCCATTTCAATCGGTCTCCCTATCTGTCTCGCTCTCGGTCTCGCTGTCGCTCAGTGTGAACACACCATTACTCCGACGCTTGTAAAAATCAGCTTTTCTTTCACCAGATAAAACATTATACCTGAGATCTACCTGATTGAAAATAAAGTCCTACGTTGAATTAAAGTTCTGTTTCATTTCATTGTCTTCAACGAAAACGTCTTCCATGAAGATCATTTTTGCACCATGCGTGTTTCAAAATTCTTTCATTTGACGCTTACTCCAGACGCACAATTTCAAGACTTTAAGGTTTTTCCTTTCGTGTCCACTGGCAGAAGCAAGGCGCAGATCATTCCTAGTACAGATAGTACTCCGTAAATAGACAGGCACATTACAATTGAGTATTTCAAGATTACCTACAAAATGAAAATAAATTGCTTGTTTTCATGCAAAAAATTAATCTAGAATAGTTTACATCTTATGTTGATCAATCGAGTTTTTCCTTATGAAGATGCATTCTGTAGAATTCTATGGAATTCTACGGAATGTGATAAATCACTGAAGCATGAATAAGGATCCATTAAAATGTTGTCTGTGTTACATGTGTCTCTGTGGCGCCCTGCTAGTACCTCTAACTCTCAAGCAAGAGGTAGTGGGTTCAAATACTACTTTTTACAAATTTTTTTTCTAAATTCTGTAGAATTCTACAGAATCTCATAAGGAAAAACTCGAATGCGAGGAATTGTCTTTGTTTAGCTAGGTTTTCCACAACGTTTTACAAACAATATTCAAATTTAAAATATTCATTTATTGTTCGCATTCGCATGTTCTGGAGAAACTGACGGGAAAGTAATTGACCCCTTTACTTTTGAATTTTACGAACCTGAGCAACGTACGGAGTGATCATTGCACCCAACCTTCCAAGCGAAGAGCCCATACCCATTGCTACCGATCGCACAGCCGTTGGATACACCTACACGAATTACAAACATCTCATTTATCACCATAAGCGACTGTGTTACTAAGCAACACAAAGTTGGCATTTCTGCCAACCACCAATTTTTTGTCCTTTGTTATATTTAGTTACAAATACTATTTATTCTTCTGATTAAAAAGTCAATGAAAACTTTAAACTGAAAAATGTCAGATCTGCCAACATTACCAACTGTAATTAGAATGGTGGAACTTTTTTCGTAAAAAATTATATAGAGAATCGAGTTTTTTCAAAATTATTTCATCCAATTAGATGAATTTGACAAAAATAGTTTTGAAAAAGTAGGATTCGAACCCCAGACCTACTGATCAATTTACTGACTGCTTTACCCATTACACCACAGACACATCTGTGGTTGTGGGGAGCTTTAAATAGGCCCTAATTCATGCACCAGTGGTTTGATCTAATTCGTCTAATTAGATGAAAATCGCGTCATTTTGAAAAAACTAGAATGGGGAAGCCATTTACAACTGGTTGATATTTCCTGAAAACAAATCTTTGATGGGGTAGATAAAATGATGGTACAACATACCTCGGCCGTGTAAAGACAGGCTACTTGCAGCAGAGCGGATGACATGGCTCTTCCGATTATTATCACAATTAACATGAAAATTCTACGTGGGAAAAAAACATAAAACTTCTTTACAAAAATTTGCCATTTGGAAAAAGTTATTTTGTACAATAAATTTAAACACATATAGTAACGGAAGGTCTGTACCTGTCAAGACAAATTAACAGTAGACCACAGACTAGAGCAACAACTCCAAAATTTATAGCAAAAGTAATTTTTCGACCAACAACATCCACCAAGAAGGCAGTGATAAATAACCCTGTAATATTTAAACGAACACTTTCTCAATGGAAAAAGATCTCGGCATCGGATCCAGGATTTCCCAGGTGGGGACCACCCCAAATGTGGCAGAAGCAACGTATTATTGAACCCAAATTTTAGGGAAACGTCATGATAATGGAAAAAATTGGACCGAGTGTAGGGGGGGGGACACCTCCATGGCACCCCTTTGGATCTGCCAATGGATAATAATGCTGGAAATCCAATATTATCCGTGGAATCAACTGCTTTAATATGGTAATAGCTGTAAATCTTTTTTCACCTTTAATTGTAGTTATGAGTCCAAGTTATCTTTCTCTTTTCCAAGTCAGCACATCTTCTTTTCACTGAACTCTGTATTATTGTGCTGGGTGGCACATATCTTATTAAAATATTATTATCTAATAAAAGGAAAATAATACATTACCTGGCAGTTCTCCTAGTGACGCAAGAAATATTTGCTGCAAATCACTGAAGGTCAAGCTACCACAGTCTAACTTACAGTCTCCTGACGCTTCAGTTCCATTTGAAATCCTCCGTCCTAAAGTAAATCTATCGAAAATCACTGAGAGTTCAGACTAGGGGGCATCAGTGGCCCCACAAAAAAGACCTATGTCGTCCACATTTTTTTTGGAAAAAAAGGGAGCTCAGGCAGTATTAAAGATAAGAAAATGAAAATTTTCCATAACTGATCAAGATTTAGAGACCTTATGTACTTAAACTAACTAACTAATCAACTAATCCCATAGATCTAAATGTTGCGACATTAGACGTTCACTTGATGGCTCATTGCTATGTTACAAAAACGCATTCTGACAGAATGACGTCATGATCCTGTGAAAACAAATTTCCACCAATGAATACAGCCTAAAGTGCCAAGTCATATTCCCAAAATTATTATGGGCCTTCTCTTTTAATCGCTAAGCTGACTCTAAATGAGCCATCAATAATCAATAACCAAAATTATTATGGGCCTTCTCTTTTAATCGCTAAGCTGACTCTAAACGAGCCATCAATAATCCCTATTTCCCACAGCCCCGATGAAGTTTTGCTAAACATTCGAGTTTTTCGTTATGAGATTCTGTAGAATTCTACAGAATTTAAAATAAAAATTTGTAAAAAGTGGTATTTGAACTCACTACCTCTTGCTTGAAAGTTAGTTGTGCTAGCAGGGTGCCACAGAGACACATATAACATGGACAAGATTTAAATGGATCCTAATTCATGCTTCAGTAATTTATCACATTCTATAGAATTCCATAGAATTCTACAGAACGCATCTTCATAAGGAAAAACTCGAATATCATCATTCCTGTTTGAACTCAGCTTTCCCAAATATGGATTCATTGAACTACTCATTTCCTAACCTGAATTCTTCACAGATTGTATACAGACTGCAGATAGGGGCATATAGTGTGTGTGTGTGTGTGTGTGAGCGCGCGCGCGCGCGCGCGTGCTTGCCTGCATGCATGCATGTGTGCGTGCGTGTGAGCGCGCGCGTGTGTGTGTGTGTATATGTGTATGTGTTAATGGAAAAATATGAAAATCAGAATGCTACATTGGTTTCAATTCTACTAGATTCTGAGAAAAAAGTTCGTATTTGAAAGCAATGATAACATCAAATGTTACAGATGACATTTGTACAGAGCTTTGCATAATTATGACCCAGGCAAATTGTATGATTAAATCTAATAAGATTCAATTTATCTATTCAGGAAAATTAAATTAGTTGTAACAGATATAACAGATCATTTTAACCTTTTATGTCTGTTTTTTTTTACCTTCTGTATTTTTTTAATTTTAAATAAGTTTCTACTTTAGTTTTTTTAGAATAATAAATTCATATCAATTATAACTGTCACAATAACAAAACGAGAATCGATGATTAATATACATTGCACTTTGCGAAATAAGGGGCTGTTTACACGTAATGTCACCGTCATGGTCACCGTCAAAAGTTTACCATTGTGTTAATGGTGACGAACTGTTTGACAGGCAAAACGGGTTCCAGAGCCATTCTGCCCGTCAGATGGCCCGTCACCATTGGCACAATTATAAAACTTGATGGTGACGGGCACGGTGACGGTGTCGTTACGTCGTTACGTGTAAACAGCCCCTAAGTGAAATATTTTTTACTTACCACTTGGACAGGTTGTACCTATTTTAATAAATTCCGTAGCGAACAATATCACGCCAACGTACACAAACACCGAGCAGAACCTGTTCGTAATTCAACCAAAACTTTTACAAAAACTTTTAAAAAATAACGTCGTGAACACAGTTCAAATACTGATTGCACTCATTTCTGCAGCGCGCGTTGTATTTTCCAGCGCGCCCGCTTAGTTTGCACAGTTTTTGGAGACCCCATTACGTGGGCGAGTTGCAATTAACACACCGCGACAACGTCGACAACGTCGGGCACTGCAGAAATGAGTGCAACCAATGTCTCGTGACTTTGTTAGATCTAAATGACGTCATGGCAGCTTTCTCATGTAAACAAATTCTAACCAATGACTGCAGGTTAAAGTAGGCCTGCCTAATTATCATAAAACTGCCAAAGGGTGTTAACAACCCCCCAGGACAGGATGTTACAAACCCCTCCAAGTAACCAATAAGGTGACTCTACGAACCACCAATAAAGAATTCACAGGATGTTATTTCGAAGAAAGCAAGGCAATTATGCACCTGATGTAGCAACAAAACTTAATAAGTGATATCGCATCCTGCAACCGCTGCGAAGAGCATTCTTCGTACTGTCAGTGCTAGAATTCGTTTTTCTGATTTGTGTTTTCCTAACGATGTAAAAATTAGAAATTGTGTTGCACTTAACCTGTTCGAAAGAATACTTTGATCCTCCTTTTATTGGTAGCGTAAAACAGAAAGACCTTTAAAATCCAAAGAGGATATTTATTTGGAAGAGAAAGTGATATAAGGTAGGAAACATTGAATTTCAGATTACAGAGAACTTGCTGGCACTCTGTCATTTTGAAAAAGGCGTGGTTGAAAAACACTTCTCCTCCAGCAGACCAAGTGCCTCAAAGTAATGTTGATATTTGGATTTAGATATAATCTGTATTATTCCTACAACTAAGACTGCTAACACTGAAGAAAACGAAAGTTTATATAGTGAGTCTGAACGAAGCTTTCAATGGGTAATGAAGAGATACATTAACCAATTGATGAACTAATGACTAGGAATTTAGCGGAATTCATTCTCAGGAGCGTGCCCATGAGAAAGAGATGTTAGCCAAGATTCAGGACACAGAACTTGGATGTCTAAGTCAGTAGCGGGTATTTGGAGAGAAAGGGCAAATGCTGCCGTGTCCCCATTGTCCCTGTGAAAATAGATAAAGAAATAGATGTTTCTTGATCTCTGTACTGAGTTTCTGAATCCGCTTGTTCATGATTCATTATTTGCAAAGGCGTCAAAGTAAGATTATGCTTTTTCCATTTTTGAGCTAATAATTATTTAAATAAAACATTTCATTCGCCATGCTCTAAACAACAACTTCATCTCAAACAAACATATTTTTCCGCAATGGTCTAGAATCAGACAAGAACTATTCGAGAAATTGATGGTTTCATTATTTTTCCGTGAGGAAAAGCATTATGTTAAAGTAATAGCAAGATACCAACGAAAAGTCTCATTTTAGATCAATCTTGTCATGATTGTTTTATTGCTCGGAATAAATCTCCCACATTGTCGTTCAGTATTGTCACTCCACGTTGGACTGAATGGACCATTTTCTTTTTGGATTTTCTGATTCCCGAGGTCATGTTTTAGAGAAAGGTAGGAAAAGACCATAATTACATTAGGCACTAATGTGTCCTGCAGACATAGTGAAGATCACCCTATCTTGTCCCTGACATCCAAGGCACATGCATGTTTGGGGACACTGGACTTTTGTATGGATTGGTGAAACTCGACCTTTGCGCAATCAAATTTTAAGGGAATCTTGAAGTCAACATTTTTTATTATTTCGAACTGATCGATTTCACTTATCAGACGGAGTAATCGGTGCCACTTTTTGAGAAATCACAACACATATCAATGAATTGTATACAATTTTTGATATAAATTGAAGTCTATGAGGGGTCTCGCACCTCGGACAAGCAAAGCTTGTTAATTGCAATCAGATCCAAAGCCATATCGCAAATCAGAATTGCAACTCATTTATTGATTCGAATACCCGCAGTGATTGTGGAGAGTCACTTTTTAAAGATACCTTGTATTTCCTGAATAATAAATAATCATTGCAAAATTAAATATTCACAATCTTGTTTCTGGAAGTATGTAATATTTAGAGTGTAACCTTTATTTTAATTTGTAGGCCATTGTGACGTTTTTGTTTCGATACTAATGGTACATTCAATGGTAAAAGTGAAAGGATGTGCCTGAAATAAATCACATAGCGCCTTGATGTTACTCAGCTCACAGGAACCATTCCTCTTTGAACTTCTTGATTAGTTCGAAAAGATTTGCTGATTATCGGTTAGCACTCACGTTTTCAAAAATATTCCGGATTGTTTTAAGAAAAAAAAGAAAGTAAATAATTTGAATTTTGAGGAATGGTAGATCTATTTCTCACAACTAAAACCAAAAATAAACCAAGGTATGGCTTGCACTTTCCACAGAGGTCAGTGTTCTCATATCCTAAAAAAGTGTGGAATGGAGCAAAAGCAATGGGGCAATGTAGATCCAATGAATTACACGACTCTACGAGTCACTAATAAATACAACACGATTGGTTGTTGAGTCAAAGCACAACAAACAGAAGAGTACCAGGGGCTTATTACACCTGCATATACCAGAAACCCGTAGTTCCGGCTGAAGCCATCAGATGTCTTGTGAATCCATAGTTCTGAGATAAATTATTCAAAAAGCGAAAAGTTTTTAAGTGGGAGATCAAGTATTCATGCTTCGTCTCAGCAATCTCATTCCCTATGAAATTTCAAAGATAAGATTCTTCAAAGAAGTGTGCTTTCCCTATGTTCCATATTTGTTGGTTTAAAGAAGAGACACTACAATACGCATTTCAATGTAATCTTTGATATATTATAAAACAAGGTTTTAAACATGGAGAAATACCTTGATGTTATTTAACTGAGGGGTTTGATAGCATATAAAATGTGTATAGAATTAGACAACTTTGATCTACGACATCAACGTAGATAAAAATTCTTTCAATGGGATTTGAATGACATGCGCATTACTGAAAATTCTTAGAATACTCGACAATTTTACAAATTTCACCGGGAATTTTCCTTCCTCTCCGAGATTTCCTCACAGATGATCCAACTTAAATACTGTGTCATTGAACTTATGTTTACTCAGTAAACTGACATGCTTCAGGGAAAAGTTGGGAAATTTATGAATTCATAAAGATATCCATTCCAATAAGGCAAATGACTATAATTGCAGGGGAAGAAAATACTACTAAGATTCCACAGTCACCCAAGGGGATAATTTCTCACCATTTCTTCGTCGTCTAATTGTTCATTATAATCCACCCAACTTACCTGTGCATTAAAGTGTAATAATCATTAGCAAGGTTGTACCTATTACACGTTATATATATGTACGGTGTAATTATTAGAGGTTGACAACGTTTTTACATGCAGATTGCATTTCACCTAACAACAACAAATTAATTACCAAGGAATAGTGACAAACAGCAAAAAAATTAAGCCTTACACATTGAAAATCAACTACGTTTTTAATTGTTTCTGAGTAGCGAAAGTTTTGAAATGAATTTCTATCAACTACAAGAAGTGAAAGAAAAGTTCTTTTGAATAAGGGTACAGCTACTTCATGTCACTTGTCTTTAAGGTGTTGGCATCTGAAGTCACGGGGGAACAAGCGGCTCGTAACATCCCACAGACCATCCTGGTCTTTTATATCAGATGGCCAGCTTTATGGGACATTTGCTGTCAAACGTTCTGCTTTTGAAAAGATACTTGATAGTTCCCAAGGAAAAATAAATAGTCCCAAAAGGAAACATACAAGGCAAATTACATTTACAACCAATAAAATCTGAGAGCTTAAGATGTGGCTATCTTATTGAAAGAGAATGTATGATGGTTGATTGGGAAATGTGCATTAACTTTTGTAAACAAGTGAAAAACACCTCAAAAATAGATTGTATAGCCGTGTTACATTCACATTATGTGTTTCAAGAACGTTCCTTCTTGAAAAGAGTGTAAGATTGGAAAAAAGGATGAATACATTGAGATAACACCAACAGATACCTAGAACTTACATGAAGTTTAATTTGAATATTTTTAATCAACCAGTGACCTACTGAGAATTTTTCAGAATGCACTACATTTTGAGAACAAATAGCCTTTGTGAAAATTGAACATAAAAATAACTAAATCACAGTGATGATCATGCTTCAGTTGGAAGTGAGGAGGATGGATATTCTAACACGAAGAGTATGGACTGTGGGACCTAGTCAATTAAGATGTACAACATGTAAATGAACGAGAAACATGGGTATAAAAATAAAATACACCTAATTAGGCAGAAGGAAACAACTGACCAATTTATTGATAATATAAGGTTAGGCAATAAAGAACATATTTATGAAGCTAGTATTTTTTGCATGTCAAATTAAAGCTATCAGATTCAAACACCTTTCAAAACAACGAAAATATTGTCTACTGTTGATGTCACGTTAACTTACTTATTTGGTGAATCACCTTTTCAGGTGACCAAATACTAACTAACTTACCAGGGGAATATCGAACAGGATATTTTGTTCCATTACGGAATTAACACACTTTGGATATCAGAGTAATTCAGTCTTTTACTGATCCCAGTTTACGTTACAATGTTTGATACATCATTGATGGCAAGATTTCGAATTTACAGATGTCCGTAAGAGTCCGAGTACCAAACTTTCATGGGGACGATTGGTGGTGCAGACATTTTGAATCCCACTGTTTTCAGTTGATGATGTGCAAGATGTACGTAGGACCAGGGCTGTCCCTATTTTGTTTGGATGATAAGTGTTTGAAATGACTCTGGTGCTGCGTCTGTTTAATAACGTTGTGTCTGGAAGCACAAGAAAAGTTTGAAAGTGCATTCGAAGTTTGTTTGTCACATATCTTCACTTGCTGTTTATGATCCTATATGATTTCCATAAAAACCCATTAAAATGACGTTCGTTCATGTGACAAAGTGCAAAATATCTTTTAGTAAAAGACTAAAGAATGCACATTCAGGAAAACAAGAGACTTTACTGAAGGGGTGAATCTGTACGAATATACGCTTCAGAGGACACAAGTGCTCTTGTGGCACATTCATATCATGTTTGACTCATTTGTGGGAAATGTGATGCATTCACTTCGAAGCCATCAGTTTTCTGTTTAAAATGAAGACTCTACTACATAATTTCAAACAGTATTGCGAATGCCACAAAGTTCTGTGGATACAGAGGCAAATGTGAGATCTTCAGGAATCAGAAGGAATTATAGTTAAAAAAGTTTAAAAACATCATAAAGTTTATGCAAACTGACCAATAGAATTTGCCGTCTGTCTCAGCACTAAGTATTTATGAATAGGTTAGCAGTTATCACGCAGCTGTATCGTTGTTTTGTAGAAAAAAAATTACCCCTTCCTATTGGAGACATTAGTTGTGCTCCCGGAAACAATACTTGTTTGATGATGTTTGTTTCTTGTAACTGCCATTAAACTGAAAACACGTATGTATTTTTGGCTCTCCTCGCATGTTGGTAGATCCACAGCCGTCTTCCATATCACACGACTTGCCTACATCTGCGCTTTGATGCCGCAACAAAGCCGTCTAACTTTTCACTTGGGACTACCTGACGGAAATTTTAATCTCTATCATTTGTTTAATGAGGGGATGATTACCATCGTGCCAAAAGTCATATAATGGGCACAACATCTCTTTTACGTCTTTTTTGCAGATCTGATGATACAGTACTGGATGCGGAATCTGACGGATTTTGTCCATAAAAGGGATATCAGCTTTTGAAAAAGATGTTTCTGATTATTTATTGCATAGGATTTGTGCATGTTTAGTCCAGGACCAGAGAACAATATACAGACAATGAATCTGATAGACAATTTTTGAAAAGAAAGTATATTATTTCCAAACAACTAACTAAGAAGCTGTTGTATGAACTTCTATTCTGTAATACCGGTCTTGAATTTGCTTGCATAATGGGAAATCTTTTCGAATTTTTAGTCGCTCCTGCTGCTGATGACAGCAGAGTGACTTATCTTCTCTGTATGGTGTCTGTTTGCTTGCTTGCTTG
>JBCAUG010464550.1:0-15586 GCA_038406175.1 Haplosyllis leylae
TCTTGTCCATTTTTCCGCTCTCACTTAACTAACTCTTCAGGAGAGTTAATCTTCAAAGAAACTATTGAAAATTATCAAAAGACTTAAAAAATAATGGGAAAACATTTGATAATACAAATTTTTGTTGTTTCTTGACAGAAGTTCCTTATTTCATACCATTTGCAAAACTCATTGTAATCAATTATTTCATTCATGTCTTGGTCAGCAGAGTCAAAACTAAGCTTCACTAAAGTCTGAAAAAAAACAAAGGTTTTTTTATTAAATGCACCGCAAGTTAATTTTATGTATGGACCTGCACTATACCTAAGGATGGCTCATATGTTCACAGATTTTCCAACAACCACATGCACTGATAGAAATCTGTGAATATTAGGGACATCTCCAAGTCAACTGGAAAATCAATTAATTTAGTTAAAGTGAAATATAATCTCTGGACCACAAAATTGAGGGAGTTTTAGTGATTTGGTGAAGTCGAGAAATTATCATGTTCATATTAAAATTTGGGATTGCCTCACATTTGGGGCATTTCTGAAGTCAATTCTTAACTGATTTTGATATTGGCATTATTGCCAATTTTCTATTCCCATATATTTGCAGTTTTCTTCTTTATTTGCACTAACTGATGTTGGGGAGTTGTAACTGAGTTTTTATGGCAGATCTAAAAGAGGCAATATTGGCATTCGTGTACGGCAGAGACTTTGTGAAAAACTCTACTAAATAACACTATTGATCACAGTTAAACTGGTTTCAAGCACTGACAATACATCAAACATTAAATGAGGTCGCAAAGAACCATAATAATAGTGACGAAAAATGAATCGTCAAAATTTTCCATACTTATATTTATTCCATATTTATTGGAGTTTTCCTAAATGAATTTCAGTGAATCCAGTGAATCATGACAAAATCCATAAATGGTATGGTTACCAAAGATATTACCCAACTAGCAACAGATACAATACCATTCCTAGTCATAAAATGTACATTTCCATCACTACCTCTGGTTAGATAGATATTCATTGTGATTCACCACTGTGAATAGATACCATCCCAGAGACAGTAATGGAAATATCTTTTTACCACTGCATCTAGGAATGTATCTATAGTCAGTTATGGAGTGTCTTTGGTAACCATACCACTTTTGGATTTTGTCTTGATTCATTGAATTCGCTGAATTCAGTGAAAGTAATTTAGGAAAAACTCAATTGTTATCATAACGTATTTTTTTAAATTTATTTTCAAATGTGCACTCAATGTCCTGTTGCTTGAGCCATAAAACGTTGAAACTTCAGTTATTGCTTAAGATTATATTAGATATTATAACAAAGATGAAAAGATTAAAAATAATTTTTTATGATACATACTTCTGTTGTTTCTTGGCCGGCTCTACGTAACTCATACCATTTGTTGTATTCTTTGAAATCGATAACTCATTTCCTGTCTGTATCAGAGAAATTTAAGGTATGGATCTGGCAATAATTTTTAAACAACAGCTTGTTAATTATCTAGGATAACAAAATTTTAGGTGTTGAATGAAAAAGTTCTAGAAAGGAAACACATATTAAATGTGTTTTAACAATTGAAGATAAGACAAATTACATAAATGCACAATTTTCTGAGTCTTTTCTGAGTGGAATCACTGAGGCTGCTTGGAAAGTACTCCAAATAGACCAAATAACCCAATGGAGCTAAGAAAAAAAATGTTCGTTCGAATTTGTAAATATGGTACATCCTGCTGGATTGCACACATAAGAAATTCTACCGCTACTAGCGTGCTGATCTGTCGCACAATTCGCCATTAGGATTTTCCGTAATGACTTGTCAAAGTCACTATTAAAAAAAAATACAAAAAGAAAGACATACATGAAGTACTGGCGGATCCATAAAGGGCTGTTTACACGTAACGACACCGTCACCGACTCCGTTCCCGTCACCGTCAAGTTTACATTGTGTTAATAGTGAGATGGGCAGAATGTGTTCCATACCGCCAAACGGTCCATCACCATTGGCACAATTATATAAACTTGACGGTGACGGGCACGGTGACGGTGTCGTTAGGTGTAAACAGACCTTAAGGGCTGGGACGTATTACTTTGATCTCAAATTTCAATATTTTCATGAGCTCTTTCGCAAAAGGTTGGCAAAAAGTAGCTATTTCTCCCTACCCATCTGAGAAACTCCGAATTGTCACTGAAAAAGAGAACGCTTGTTGACACTTTGATCGCAGGAGATCAATAGACACTAATTGTGATTATCTTTGAACTCCGTATCTAGTTGACATAGAGTTCAAAGAATTGTTGACAATTTTAATCAAATCAGTACATGAACAATTGAATGGAAAAGGCGTATTTGCACGGTGAACATGGTAAGTAATAAAACCTCAGTTATTATTGATAAAACTTGTTTACACAATGTTTTGTTTTCTCAATATTAAATTCTTTCACGGTCAGAAAAACAATTCCACCATAGATCTAAATGTTCACAGATATGGTCTACAATTTTACAAACCTTTTTGTGTAACATTCTGTAGTGTTGTCTGTTGTTGAGTTCAAAACTATAATATTTATCAATGCAGCAGGATGTTATCACCAAAACATTTGTGACTGATAACAATTAATTCGTATTTATTAATATTGACAAAAGTAATAATTCATTTCAATTTCTGGGTAAATTTTAATCACGTTGATATCTCCTTTTGGACGTGTATGTTTGCTCTAAATACGAAGAAAACGTGCAAAATAACTGTAGTTAAGATATATTTGTTTGGTTTTTAGACCAGATAAAATTTAGCAATGAAGAACTGAATATTTTAAAAGTAAATTAAGAATGCAGTGCAAAATTTTCACATTTTAACTTTCATTTCAAGTTAAATATGTGGAAATAAAGACGATAAAAAATGAAAATTCACACAGATTTCCTATTTCTAAACGGTAAAAATAGTGCTCACTAAAACAGGAACTATTTTCTTTCATTAGGATAAAAGGTCACAAAGTAAGGGTGAACTTATCAGAAGAACACTTGAATTAAAACTTTTCAGAAAGATTTCTTTTGATTGTCCATCACAAACTAACAATCTCTTCTTTTTATCGAGGTATCACAGGAAAGGGATTACCAGAAAAAACATTTTTGAATAGTGCATCATCCTCCATTTGTTTTAACCCAGTCAGAAGAATAATTCTTTTTCCAGGACAACCGTCCTAATTAAACCCATATAATCTATTTTCTTGTCAGGGTAAGAAGAAAGAGGAAAATGATGTTGTGGAATCAGGCAATGAGAGAGGAGCCTGGGGGAATCAGTTGGAGTTCATCCTCACGTGTGTTGGTTATGCAGTTGGTCTGGGAAACGTTTGGAGATTCCCCTACCTCACCTTTGCAAATGGGGGAGGTAGGAAACTTTACAATTGCGTTTCTAATTTGTCTTAAACTGTCATATTTTACGTAGACTAGTGTAGCTATTTGAGTTTTTCCTTTTTAAAAATGCATCTTAAATTTGTTGAATTTGTTAATTTGTTATTGTGCTACCAGTACTTGTACATATGTACTACAAGTAGAAATCAGTACTGGTATGTTGAAATTGTGTGCTCAGGTACATATTTCAGAACTGATTACAGGTACATAATTCATACCTTTGTGTGCTAAAAAAGAAGACCCATCTTGAAAATAATTTGACAAATTTAACAAACGGAAAAACTAGAATGTGTATCATTACTTCTCAATGAAATTTCAAACAAAAGCGCCTTTCTAATCCTGCTTCGTCACATTTATGAAGGGACTTAGAGACCACACAGGTCGAATTGTGCATTTTATACCCTCTGAAATATCATTACAGGAGCATTCCTAATCCCTTACTTTCTGATGTTGCTATTGATTGGAATACCACTATTTTTCTTCGAATTATGCTTTGGACAGTTTGCCAGCCTGGGTCATGTGGCAATTTGGAAAGTAAATCCACTTTTTAAAGGTTAGTTGTTAAGACTTAGAATTTTGCATGGACAGCCCATGAATAAAGTACAACCAATGAATTGCGAAAATCTGTTAAATTTAACAATTCGCTGTCAATTTTACGACCACGTACGTAGTACTAGGGAAGGTAATGTTTTCAGTCGCGTGTGTTATTCTGTTCAGAGCCTCCCTTGCCCTTCCCCAACCCTGGAAGGCCCACCCTACCTGGCTTGATCCAGGCTAGACTGATCAATGAGCTAACATGCGGAATACGTGGTCGCTATACCTCGTTATACTAATCCGAGGTGTCTTGTTTTTGTAGATCTATGTAACTAGTGATTAGACCGTAAACGGGAATGACATCACATAGATGTTGAATAGTTGAACAATTTGTCTTATTATTTTCAGGAGTTGGAGTGGCAATGACCATGCTGACCGCAGTAATATCCGTTTACTACACTGTACTCATCGCTTTTATTGTATATTTCTTCTTTGCATCAATGACCGACAAGTTACCGTGGGAGGATTGTGAGAACATCTGGAATACGCATCTGTGCTTAACCACCGATGAGGTTGCGAACAAAACATTTCTAGAGTATTATCTGAACGGTAATGTTGATTAAGAACAAGTGTTTCACCAAACCCGTGTCAAACAAATTTTCTAGGTCCTTCATTATGTCTTCATCCTTCATTTCATACTAGAATGGTAATGAACCGTTCTTTATACCGGTCTGTAATTTTTCGAGAACATATCAAAGCAGGAGTGAGCCTTAATTTGCTTGGAACTATTCTTGGAATTTTTTTCTTATCATAATCTGTGCATATTTTATTCACATTATTTATAAAAAGTTTAGCAAGTTTCTAATATAGACTTTAAATTTCATACATTTATTTTTTTCCTTTAAGAGAATAATATGACAAATGAAGACATAAAGACACCTTCTGAGGAATATTTTTAGTAAGTTCTTACTGTGCGAAAAGTATTATCCCACATTTATCTCCACGTGTTGTTGAACGGATATAATGATCTGTTACCCTGTTAAGCAGGATTCATTCTTACACTAAATTTCATGACATTTGAACTTCATGTTTAGCAATGAAATACTAGATTTATCAGATGGCATAGATGACATGGGAAGTATTGTCTGGCAGCTTGCATTATGTCTCTTGCTTTGTTGGATTGTGATCTTCCTGGTACTCATCAAAGGCATCTCTTCTTTAGGAAAGGTACAAAGATGCTTCAGTTCAAGAATCTGTTTCTTGTTTGGGAACGGAGTGGGATACTCTTTCAACTGCTAAATTATGCAATTCCGCTTCCATTATGAGAAACTTGGTTCCAGTACCACCCCCAACGCTTTCCTTGCGCAGAGATGTAAGAGGCCTTTATTTTGTAAGGTTGATTATTGAAGCCTACGCACACAAATTCAGCTATTTTGGAATGTCTTTGAAAACTCTTCAAAAGGTTATTTGTGCAATGTTACAAAGAGTCACGTTAACATACAAATACATTCAAAATCTACTAATTCGTAACAGGTTGTATATTTTGCCTCAACGTTTCCGTACATCATGATGACAGTGATGGTTGTGAGAGGAGTGACACTAGATGGAGCTTCATTAGGAATTGAGTACTATCTGACTCCAGACTTCAACAGGCTCACTGACTCCATCGTAAGTGTGAAAGATGAGAAGCTCATACATCACACAAAGATGGTAACATTACATAAACGGTTTACGAATTGAACACTTCAGTGGATAAAGTCACAAGCAAAATATATTATAAAATGATAAATTAAGGAAGCATTTTTTACATTGTAAATTGAGAAGAAGTTATGCAAAATACCTTCAATTCACAATGTTTTCGCACAATACAGGTTTGGAGTGATGCAGCCTCTCAGATACTCTATTCCATCAGTACATCATCAGGTGGACTAATCACAATGGCCAGTTACAATAACTTCAAAAACAATGCCTTGCCGTATTTCAATATTCTACAATCCTTTCTCGGCATTTTTACTCGTGAGATGGTTGCCATTAGGAGAAAATTGTACATTGGTCGCCAACCAATCAGTGGACTGCCGCGTTACAATCCTATTCACTATTAGACTAAATTCTGCAAAGGTGTGATCAATTGGCCTGTGTCGGTGTTGGAATGCACAAGTTTCGTTTGGAAATAAAGCATAAGATTCATTTCCAGAGATTCCTTTTTGATTCCGATCATCAACTGTGCGACATCCTTCTATGCTGGATTTGCCATATTTAGTGTTCTTGGTTTCATGGCCAAAGCGAAGGGAGTCGACGTCGAGGATGTGGCTCAAAGTGGTTCGTATGAAAACTTGCTCCAGCAAAAGTTCTTCTTATCAAGTCTAGTTACTTGTAAGGGTATATCAAAAATATGTTGCGGAGTCAATTTCCAAATTTCCAAAAAATGTCCAAATAATTACCAAAATTTATTTTTCCTCCTTTAGGACCGGGTTTAGTATTCGTGGTGTATCCTGAAGGAATCACTCAGATGCCGGTGGCGCCTTTATGGTCCATTCTCTTCTTCTTCATGATGTTGACTCTGGGATTTAGTTCACATGTACGTACACCAACCCTAATTTTGACCATCTAGAAATACTCCAAAACAGTGAAATTTAATGACCATTGCCATTACTAGGTGAAGTGCCAGAGAGCATGATCTTATGGTAGAGTTATGCACAATAGAACTTTCCGTCTTCAAACTTATGCTGGCAGATCTGCCAACACTTAAACTTTAAAATGAACTGTTTACCACAAAGCTGCCAGATCTGCCAGTTATCTCAGACTAAGGTTGAGGACGCAAAACTCGAATAGTTCTAAAGACTGATTGTCCAGATACACAATATCATGTGTGGTTATTCCCCAGACAAAGTCTCTTAAATCATAAATGCTCGTCTCCTGCCAACACGAAATCACCCCCTTATCTAGAAATGTGAAGTTTGATTGCAGCTTCTGACTAACGCCTACTCTTTTGATGGGTTCTTCATCCGGGTGAATCCAGTTCACAAATTTTTTAAAGTTTGCTATCAGAACTGGCCAACTGAATCGCAAAGTTGAAAGTTACTCCTTTTAGATCAAATAACCACGATGTGTACTATTTTCTGTTGTAGTTTTCAATGGTTGAAGCCGTATTTGTTGTATTCATGGATCAGTTCCCAATCTTGAGAAACAACACCCGATACCAGATTGTATTCAGAGCAGTCGGATGCATAGTCTTTTTCTTCCTAACGTTACCTATGGTCACACAGGTACAAGATTGTGTCCTTTTGAAGAAAATAAACCAAATCAATAATGAATTTATGAATCCAAATACATTACTTATTAATTATTGTTATGTATTTATGTATGTGTTGGATGATTTCAGGGAGGCTTCTATTTGTTCAGCTTAGCAGATTCCTATGCCGGAGGATTTCCGAGATTATTTACTGGATTGTTCGAACTCATAGCAGTCATTTGGATCTATGGTAAGCTTTTCTAATATTGTTTTCGTCTCATTTTAAAAGTCATATTCTCTGTCGGCACCGGATAAGAAAACCATTGGCATCTCTCATTCACCAAAGTGGCATCTAGATTTTTTAATTTGCGCCTTTGTGTCCTATTCAGGGTTAAACAAATTCTCCGAAGATATCTTTATGATGCTTGGAAGAAAACCTAACATATATTTCAAGGCTACTTGGGTTTTTGTTACCCCAGCCTTAATCATAGTAAGTATTTGTTGACAGTATTACATTGATATTTACTAGCCTAATTCCCAGTTATCAATACGTTTCAGTTTCTGAACTTGTAAACGTACTTAAATATCATGTGAATAATTTTTCATGAGTAATGAATTTTGTCGAAATCAATTTACGACTCAGAATCTCATGTACGTTTTTTGTAGGGAATTGTAGCATTCAGAGCAGTTGAGTACGAACCACTGATGTTGTTCAATGATACATACCAGTTCCCTGGTTGGGCTGAAGGATTAGGTTGGTCCTATCTTTTTATTTCTTATCTTGATCCATTTTGTACACTTTTAAGTTATTTGAGTGTCAAGTTTAGCGCAAATCAGCTTAATTTCTTGACTAGTCTGTTGTTTAAAAAAACCCTTCAAACCAGGTGAGAAAATTACGAATGTGAATCCCATGGACTCCAATGCTAAATTATAATTCCCTAAATTGAGATATGACAAGCTCTTGTGGCCAATTAAAGGAAATGGAAAGGAAAATACTCATAACTTATGAGGCCATCCCTGTCTCTTTCCATTTAGATAGATTTACGTATAGAGAAGTATACTTTTTGACAGCTTTTTCGGAAATGGGAATTGTCAATTTCCCCGTATGATTAACAATGCTACAGTCAATTACCGTGTATCCTTGGCCACGCATGCGTACATACAGAACCTTACAACCTTAGTATAATGGTTTCAAAATGGAAACAACAAAATCGTGAAGCCGCTTGCTTAAATTATCACTTATCGGTCTAGCTGGCTGTTTTGTGGGTACAAATTTCTCTCAATACTGTACCAACAATTGTTTGTGATTTGCACAGGTTGGTTGATGGTTGCGGGTGTTGTTGGTTGGATACCCATTGGTTGGGTTGTTCAGTGGTTGAGGTTTGGAGGATGGGAGGTAAATCTTCTAAAATTAGAACATCAGTAATTCTGCTTCACAAAAGGATTTCAATAAAAGAAAACTGTTCACTTTGTTCATTCCATGGGAACAAACTGTCAGCAGGTCATAAACAGGACAACACCACAAACAAAAGAATAACTTTAAATTTTATTGTTTTTGATTTATTACAGATCATAAAGAATGCGGCATCACCAACCAAAGAATGGGGACCCGCCTTACCAGAAAACCGCACAGGTAGATACGCACCTGGATCCGCTACAAATCCAGAACTAAACGGATTTGTTCCTGATACAACGTTAAGTGTTATTAAATTAAAGGCAGAGAAAACTGACATTGACCAAATGTATGACAATGAGGGATTCAGATTTTGACATTTTGCTAAAGAAATTACAACAGACGAGGAAATGAAAAGAATGCCAATTTTCTGTCACGAACTGTTAAAAGCAGGCCATTTTCTGACTGTGGTGAAAAATAAATGCAATTGCAATATATCCATCCATACACAGCTTGGACGACGCTTCCAAACATGACAATGGAGTTGACATTTCTCTTTTACTTGTGTTTCACGTTTACTATTTCTTTCTACGATTTTAAATGCGCACCTTCAAGTTGTAAAACACAACTCTTTCGTGTTTTCACAACTACCGACCATGTACGTAGTGGAAGGGATGGGGAGAAGGTAATGTTTTCACAGGTGCTTGTCTGTCAATAGGGGAGGGGTGGCCCCGCCCATCCCTTTCTAGCCAGGTAGGTAGGGAATCTGCCCTACCCCACCCCAAGCCCTAAACCACCTCCATCCAGCCAGGTAGATAGGTAACTTGCTCCACCGACACTTCCATCATTTCTCCAACCTGCTTCAATCTATGCCTCCTTCTGGCCAAGGTATGTAAGGGATCCAGAAGGACCAGGTAGGATGGTGGCCCTGCCCACCCCATCCCCAGCTAGGGTTGGTCTAAAATGATCAGGAAAAAGATTAACAAATAGGAAAGGGAGCCGCGGTTGGTTTGCCTCGTAATGTTAAAGCGAGGACTTTCTTGCTCTTTGAAGTATTTCATACTCTGACAAATATCAATTTGGCTCTCCAAAAATGCATCTTAATGCAATGAATCTAGATCTAATTGGATCTAAATCTAACGCGACCATGAAAGAAACCGTTACATATGGTTATATATTTCTATGTGAGCAGTTTGCCAACGAAATAAAATCTGTTGGTTCCGCTAACAGTTCAAAGCGAATAGGTCTGATCAAACAGGTGCGAATTTTGGGTTAAGTGATAGAACTAATAAATATACCAAAAGTGGAAGGTTCAACAACTGAAGAACAAATGTAAATAACAATAAAGTGTCCCTACGTTTTACAAATTAATCACTATTTTTAATAATCTTCAATTGTTCGATGGAGGTTTTTGCGACTCAGAACTAAGGCTTTATGTGAAATGAGATCTCCCTATCCATCTCGCAAATCGAGTTTTCCTATATTTCGTAATTTCCTGCCAAATCATGGCAGAATCCTGCCAGCATTGATGTACAATTGGACTATGACTCAGTAAACAAGTAAAAGCAAGTGGAATATTGAGTCATTGGCCAAATACCCCAAAATAAATTATACTGCTTTGGGTTGCAACAATATATCTAATTTTATCTATTACCAAATATTAGCTGATAGATTTGTATTAAACTTGAAAAAGAGGAAAAAAAACTCAAGGTGCCAGCATTAGGAGAAAATTGTGCATTGGCCGCCAACCAATCAGTGGAATGCCGTGCTACAATCCTATTCACTATTAGTCTAAATTCTGCAAAGGTGTGAAACAGGGGATTCAATTGGCCTGTATTCGGTGTCAGAATGCACAAGAAATCTCTCTATTATTGGTCATGAGGGAAGCAGAAATTGTCTGGCACCTTGGTCCGCGTCCCATACTGAATATTACCCGTGTTTAAATTAACCCTGATTCATATTTCAGTAATTTTTAAGATTTGCTGAATTCACTGAATTCCAGTTACATTTAATACTCGAATGTATATGGATAGAATACTAAGGAGTTCATACTAACGTTTCTGAAAAACGGAAGGTTTGGGATATTGTCTATTTGACAAGGACCCTTATTTTTAATATTTCCCATATTTATGTTTCTAAATTCTTATTGTACATGGACTTCCTGATGTTGTGACCAATGATTATTAGTGCTGTAGATTTGAGCAAGCCATTTCGGCCTTGTGAATGTTCCCTGTTAACAGTCATAAATTTGGACCAAGACTTATGAAAATAGAATTTATTTATCTTCAATAATAGATCCATAACATCTGTTCACAGTTTAAAGAAATAAAATATAGGCTGAAGCTATCCATACCAAGTTTCTTATTGAAACAACATTTCATGCAGTGTTCTGGTAGAGTTTGTTTAGTTGGACTTAACTTCAATAATTTTTTGCTGATGTTACATCTGGCATATTTGAATAATTTTAAGGAAGTGCCGTATTCAAAAAGGTAAACACCACAAATAAGACAACACAGCCGTGGCTGTGACAAACACATGCTTAAGACACTAAAATCAGCAAACATCTTTATGTATCTTAATCACAGGTGCTCCCATATTTGGTGAAATGCCCAGTCCCCACAGACAGAAAAATAACTTAAAATCTACCATTCATCACTTAACACATCATTCCTTACTGTGGGAAGTCAGTAGTTTCATCTGTTTTTGGATGCGCGGATACCTACTGCAGAGAGTGGTGAGGACAAAATCAAGGTTTTACACAAATTAGGTAAACATATCCTCGTAATATGATTGGCTGTGTTGGGATCCTCAATCAAGAGGTCTACAGTGCATAAGAGATCTATAGGGTACCCAGGGGTGCATGAGGTAGAAGCATTTTGGGGTGTGTTAGGCCATATTAGCTGGGAGCATATATAAAGTGTATGAGGTGTGGGGCATGTAGGGGTGCATAGAGGCATATAGGGCACACAGGTGTGTGTAAAGGTACACAAGGTAGGAACACATGGAGGCATGTAAGGGTACATAGGCACACGTAAGATAGGAAAATGTAGGGGTGCATAGAGGCATGTAGGGGTACATAAATTAGGGTCACACAGGGTTGATAGGGGTATGTAAAGAAGAGGCTCATAATGGTATGTAGGGTACATAAGGGTGCATAACAGAGGCCTTGAGATAGTATGGCATGGTGCTATACTCCCAGCTGAACCTTTAGTAGAATGTTCAACAAAAACAGTCTGTATTCAAGTAAATCAGAGCACAAAGGCTTTGACAGGTTTGGACCGCTACTTTTTCTGCTGTCACTTCTTTACTGGACCAAATAGAATATATAGCCAAGAGTTCACCACTGGAAATTTCACAAATTACTCAGCTGACCAGTTTACTCAGTTTAGGATTCTGCACTTTAAATGGGCTTTTCGCTGTGTTTATTTTATAAGGTCCCAGGTTCGCATCCTGTGTGATAGGTCCGGTTGAACTGAAAGACTTCACAAACCATCAAGACACTTTTCACTCCTTTTATTGGTAATAAAGTGTTAGTAAAGCTGATAACAAATAAGGTCCATCAGGCCAACTCAAAAGTTACCTTATGTGAAGGTATGAGAGCTTAGCTCTCATAACAAACAACAGAGTCTAAAGTAACAATGGCACAGTGTTTGCACCACAGCCCTTTAGCGAAATACAGTGTATAGTGCTTCTGATACAAGATGTTCTTATGCTCCCTCAGAGTTGTTAGAATTTTCTGTGGTTTGGCACAGCCTTGGATCCACAGGCCATGCACTGGATGTGCAATTCTCTCTTGGAGATGTCTTCTATTGAAGACCCAAATGGAAGGACTGGTTCTAGTCCTGATTGGTCTACCCTCAAACTTGTTCATAAGATAATTCTCCAGCCCACAGTCAACTTTATGGAGATGGGACCTAAAGAGGAATTACCCTTCTCGTTAACTAGGCAAAGAGTTTGTATGACTGATACTTCAGCCCACAGTCAATTTATAGAGATGGGACCTAAAGAGGAATTACCCTTCTCATTAACTAGGCAAAGAGTCAGTTTGGAATCCTGTAACTCCAACCCACAGACAACCTGTGAGGTCAGTACTTCTTGTTGGGAAGGTTTACCTGTCCTCTGTCATCTAGGTGAAGAGTTCTTAGGATGTAATCTTCAGCTCCAACCCACAGACAATCTGTGGAGATAGTACTTCTGTCCAGAAGATTTACCTACTCCTATTATCTAGGTAAGGAGAGAGATTATTCAGAGGTTGTTGAGTGCTTGATTTTCCAACCCACAGACAGTATTTTACCATCTAGGTAAGGAAAGTTCTGGTCACAGGCTATTCCTGAGTTAGGGCTCACAATCCACCTCAATTGTCAAGGTTCCTCTTTGGCAGGCTATTCCAATCTCACCGGGCACACATCCATTTCTGGCAGGCTATTCCAGCTTGACCGGGCACACAATCCAAAAGGAGTTCTTAACATCAAAGTTCTGCAAGTCCTAATGGCAGGCTATTCCTGTTACACAGGGCACACATCCATCTCTGGCAAGCTATTCCTGTTTGGCAGGGCACACATCCATTGGAATTGAAGAAGGTCTTGACCATACAAATATAGGCAAAACCTGAAGTAAACTGTTTGACCAGCTACTTGTAAGTACCACAGCAAAGTGGATTTGAGAGAGCTTCAGTAGTCCTGAGGTCTTCAAAGTTTAACAACAAATCAACAACAACCCAGCTTGGGTTGCACTCATATTTATATGATGTGTAGAGCTACAGCATCTGCTCCCTACTTATTATTCATAAGCACTTTTGTTGAGGCCTGGATAGACCTATCAGTCTACCCTGGCTGGACATTAATCACAAGGTACATTCATCATGAACAACATTTATCATTCTCAAGGTTGCACGCAACTTGGGATTCTAGCCCCTTTCAACCCAACAGCTGCGCTGAACAAAAACACTGACAAAATGCAAAACAAAAACTATGGCAATCAAATGGCTGAACAAGATTAATTCTCTTTTTTAATATAGTAGCATTGTCACCAGAAGTATTATTTCTTTTTTTTGTGTATAGCTTTAACAATTGTATTCAGAACTTCTTTTATTTCAATTGTGAAGCTACAACCTTTGCCTTTGAACTCTTTGAAGCCTCACACCAAAAAATCCCTTTCTTTGTTGGATTATTTCAAAATGATCTCTTTCTATTTTAACCATTGTTAGAATGTTAATAAAGGCCCAGTAAACTTTTGATCATCGGTAGTTTCTTAGGGAATTTAATTCCAAATAGATTTTATCCTTGTAATTCCTTCAAATTTTGATGGAAACATAAGGATGTACAAAGATACCGCGGTGAGTTTGGACGGTGGCTCTGGTGCATGTACAAGGCTCTCCCTCTTGTCATTCCAAATATCCAAATCTCTGAATACAGTGCTGTGAATGGATCAGGTGAATTGGGTGATTCATGTTACGTAGATAATCCAAGAGATACTGTACAGTTCTTTCATTCCAAGAAATGAATTCAATTAATTACTTCACACCTAAAGCATGTCTATTGAATAGGTACTATGTTCGAAGACATTCATTTGACTGATGTCTATTTCAGAATAATCTGGTACATCTGCAAGGGTAGCCTTTCAAATTGATGCGGGAATATTGTTCTTTAAAGCCTACATAAACAAACCTTTATTTAGTTTGTCTTGATTTCTGTATGCACAACCAATTGTATTCATGATGTTTAGAGATGCTTAGGCCTGTGATGATTGTTTCAAAATATCTATCCCCTTTTCCTGTATCTAATCAGGACGTTTGGCTAACAATCCTCTAATTAAGATGTCTGAAACTATTCAACTTTCGTTTTGAATAAATATTCGGAATGTTTAATCTTCAGCTTAAATGATATTTTCGTTGATATTTCTCGTTTAAACTTTGAAACTGGATACGGCTAAGAACAGCAGGCAGTCCATTACCTTCTTAAAAATCTATTTCTGTATTTGTTTTTTGGTGGCTCGTAGAGTCGCCTTGGTGGTTACTTCGAGGGATTCGTAACATCCTGTCCGGGGGGTGGTGGCTCTTAACACCCAAGCCTTTGGCAGTTTTATGATAAATAGGCCTACTTTAAGCTGCATTTATTGGTTGGAATTTGTTTACACATAATGACTGCTGTGACATCATTTAACAACGTCACAAGACATCATTTGAACTGTGTTCATGATGTCATTTTTAGTCTTGTTTTTTGAGAAAATTTACATGTGCAATTTGATTGTGCAAATGACACCCGCATACATCCATATGATCGAGCTGTAACACCAGTTCAGCAAAGGTAGCTTGTAGGTGTTCCATTTCCAATGTCACTACTGATTACAAACAAGAAAAGAAAAACCTAAATAGAAATAAATGTTGCTGTCCCGTACATTGCACATTAAAAACTCTGTCAGATTAACTTAAATGACCAGAATAGATAAACAGATAAATATGAGGTTTAATATATTTACAATCCATTCACAATCCAGCAACATAATCAAAGTGGTCGGCAAAGCAATCAGTTCACACTGTTCCATTTGATGTTCATACTTTGTAAATCAAAAAATTGTAAATGGACAGCATTGGCAGATCTAGGGGCTCAAGGGACGCCCCGCCCCGTCCCTCTGGATCAAAATTTCTTCATTTTCATGCAGTTTTTGAGGGAAAGTGGTCAAATACTAGGTTACCGCGCCCCTTAGGGTTTGGCACCCCCTCTAGGAAATCCGGAATTCACCACTGGACAGTGGAACTGACGACACTGCATCTGTCATTTCATTATTAATTGGCAGGTAAATGAACGAACACTTTACACTGACAGTGCAAAATGACTTTGCACTAATGCAGGGTACGACACGTGCCTAAGCACACACAGGGAGGGCTCCGCCCATACCCTAGACCCAGACCGTGCCAGCCAATAGAAGGCTGTTAGGTAACCGTATATATGTCGTGCCAGCAAAGCGAGGAGGTGCGCCTGCTGGCAGTCAACCTTAAAACTAGCCTCTCCTTCCAATCG
>JBCAUG010464661.1:0-15586 GCA_038406175.1 Haplosyllis leylae
ACACAAATGTACATTAAAAAATTTGAAGAAAAAGTACCAGGAAAAGTGGGAGAATGCATATTTGACAGTTAAAAATGGAAGAGCTTCCAGGGCCCTAAGGTGGGCCCTGGACCCCGGCCAATACACACTCGCTTTGCTCACCCGACGCAGCTGCACGGCGTCGGCAAAATCTCGGAAGAAATTTCTGGGCCCCCCCCTTGACCAAATCCTGGATCCGCTACTGTTGACCATTGCTAGTGCCTCATATTGCATACGCCAATTATGACGGATCATTCAAACTTGTTAATTCGACATATTTTTCTGTTTCAAATCTGGATGTATTGCTATTCCATGCCGCAGACTGACAAGGCAAAAATATGCATACATTGATGCTGACAAACTATGTAAATAATTAGTCATATTTCAAACAGTAACCTGGAACAAGTAGAATATGCTTCAGTTTTTGTCACACATTCCACCTCCACTGTTTACTCAGTTGATGTACGGTATCTGGTCCTCACTTATTGATATTTATTGTGCTGTCTATTGCTTATGTTTTATATTTTATTGCATTATAATGTTCTTCGTTTCATTAGATATTTTTTGGGAAGACACAATAATCTGTTTTGTGCAATAAATTCTGTTGTTATTGTGTTTTTAAGTTTCAATTAACTAAAATTCGCATTTGTTTGCTTCTATTTTGTATACCAAAATTTGTTGAGTCCCAGAAAAGACGTCTTTCAAGTTGTACTTTCACAACACGAGTCCCAGAAAAGACGTCTTTCAAGTTGTACTTTCACAACATGAGTCCCAGAAAAGACGTCTTTCAAGTTGTACTTTCACAACATCTTGCTATGCTAACTGTTCGTTTTTCCACTAATCTATGACGTGGGAGATAAATTTTAGAAAGCCATTTGGCATGGATTCGACATTTATTCATTTGTACGTGTACCAACTAGAATTTGAACATTTTGTTAGTGTAGCATGTTGTGAATGATATATTTGTAGTTACATCATGCAGACATAATTCTATCTTCGGCAGTATCTTCAGGCTCGTTTGTCATCATACTTTTTACCTAACGGTGACAGTTGTATTCAAAATACAGCCGAGGGAAAAACGAACCATTGTCACTCGAGTCAACGGTTTTCGCTTATGTTGTTAGGGCTTAATCAAGGTGTGCAGCCAACAACGTGCTAGATCAAAATAGGAGATCTATGCGTACTATTCGCATCATTATTCAGTGTAAACGGAGGATCCCACCCTGGCAGAAAAACTTCAGGACAGACAACTCCCGAATCCGTACAAAATGGACTTATGTCCATTCTCATACTCCTAAATGTTTAGAAATTACAATCATGCAGTATTAAGCGCTCCATGATTGTCATTTTATCATCAAATCAGCTCCACAAATATTTTCTCAAAACTTAAAATAAGCTCGTGCCATTGGAGTGATTTTTTTCTGATTGTAATGGATTTTAATTTAATTGCTTAATTGTTCTGTTTTGTCGGGGTTGGGTTGTGGCCAAGTTCTGTCGTCTCAACCATTTAAATCAAATCTGTAAGTGATTCTGGACCAGTATTGTGCAACACCTACCACACCAAGCAATCACAAGACTAAAATCAATCCTTCATTACAGCACTGCTTATCTGAATGTCTGCAGTTGAAATATAGAGTAAAAGTTTCATCAAGGTTTTTGAAAGAGTATATTCGCTACCAAATCTAATAGGTTCTTTTCGCTCTTCAGTCGTCATTAATAAAAGCAGCAATAAATGAAATTTCTTGACGGAAAGTAAGTGGCGGATTTCAGGTACATGTAGATCACTGTGACTGTTTTCCTGCAGCCAGATAGTGGTTTGATACAAGTTGTTCTAATCAACGTTCTATTAACATATGATTGTGTACAAGTAATTCCCAAAGCAGGTTTGAGACCCCAAGAAAGAAATTAAGAACCGAAATTGTCATGATTGCACGAAGGTCTCACAGTTGTTTGTACCCCTTCAACTGAGTTGTTTTGCCTCATGCGCCATCTGATGGTCAAAATGAAATATGTAATATTTAATGTCCATTCGGGGATCTCAACCAACATTGCGAGAAATCTTATATTTTTTCACCCTATTGTCCATACATAACAAAGTGGTTTTTACTCCTGTTCCGTTGACCGATTGTTCCAATTTGCACCTTAAACATCTACGAAATTCTGACTGGACTCAGCAAACTACTATGCATCAAAACGACTTGTTTCAACAGATTTTTCTGACAAAGATGAATCCTGAAATGCTGACTGTCCCTGGCCTACGTTTCCCAACAGTGCACGAACAACGAAAACAGAGATTATCAATTTTTCACTCCAAGACACTTGACTCTACAGTCTACCTGTTGAAACTTATCAGTTGCGGAAGATCAAGCACACTGAAGTTGTGCCCTGGGTAAAACCACTTAGTTCTAGTAATAATCTCTTTAGTTTAAAACTTTCCCTTGGTTATTTTGTCTTTCAAAGTGGGAACAGCCAGACTGGGCGATGATAATAATTTAATCTATGTACGCACCTCTGCCGTACTTTGTTTTCGATCTCACACAATGATTGTAATAAGTCATATTCCGTGCGGCAAACTTCTGTTTGACGAAATAAAAAGTTGAAGAGATGAAGTTGAAAGAAACGTAAAATGTAGAAAGTTACAAAAGAAATGTGTCAGAAAAAGACGAGAAGAATTTGTACCGTTGGGCTTTTTAGACGTGATGAATGTAACGGTTAATTTTAGTACCAACCACAGGCGGAAAGCAGAAATGCATTGTTCCATAACATTTCACATTTAACCAAGAGTGCAGTTATTATGGGAAATCTATTGAAGATGTAACTAATACCACAGTGGATGGATGTCCAGAAAAAAAGATTTTTGATGGTGGTAAATTGTTTCATTTTGCAATCTTTGATGAAAACGGATATTCTTGGTGTGTTCCCTATCGAAGAAAAACAGCTATTTCTGCATGTATGCTTTTTGGGCTCTCCGACCATACCTTTGATGTCCTCCCAATTTAGCAGATCTAATCATAAGGGAGTGTATTAGTGAGTGACTTGGAACCTCACACTGCACCAAATGATATGGTGCGAAAAATCCATTTACATCTTTTGAATTGTTGCAAATCTTTACTTGCGATATTTCATGGTCCATTGTTCGTTTCAAATGGTTACGCTGATGGCAGACAAATTACATCACAGCTGTAGTGAAAAACTGAGTAATATTCAGTACAAATAGTATGAAGCAAATACTAAATATTAAATAAACAGTGACTATCAGAGTACAAATAAATACAAACCACTTAAAAGTCCCCTTTTGTGAAAACGTTTGAAATAGAAATTACCAGACACAATATAAACTGTTAGTCCAGTTTTAATTCTGCGAGTGCTAGTGCTTGCTTAAAATGGAGACAAAATTTATTATTCTCTCAAGATGTTACCCATGCATATTCAATTGCATACAAGTCATGGATATTCAAATACCTGTTTAACTTATTTTTCACGTTATATATGGCACATAGAATTGAGTTGAGACATAGCGGAAACTAGATTTTAAAGTTAAAATGTTTGATAAATTCAATGAAACTTTCCAAAAATTACGCTTAATTAATTGTCATAGGTTCTGGATTTAGGTTTGTGTCGGTAATAATAGATCTAAAACGATGTTTCAATATGATTTGCTTCATTTGTAGTCAAAGCGCATCTCAAATGTCTAGACAGGAGCAACGTTTCACAAATTCAACTTGCTTTCTTTACCAAATGTGAGTCATTCTCCCACAAGAATTGAGTTGTATTGAGGAGAATAACGTTTGACTTGAGTAACTGGAGGATAAATATCGTCCTGGTTGGAAACAGCTCAGTTCGGAAATTCATTAAAATATAGGATTATTCAACGATTTTTGGTAACAAAAGACTTTGAAAATAGTCTTTGCCACTTTTGTGCAAAATAAGTTTATTGTTAATCAGGACAGAAATTATTCACAACTCAGCAGATTGGACAGGAGCGTGAATGAGCCACCAGGTGAAATTCTTTCGATTTTGATTTTCCGAAGTGCATGAAATGATTCTTTACCAAGCCTCGCCCCTTTGAACAAAGAGAGAACACACAACCTTTGAAAGATTTTGTGTCTGTGTCTGGGGCGATATTTTTATTCTTCTAAGAAATACCTCAAAGGTGTGTTTTTCTTAGTTTTAGAAAAAATATTATGATTTATCTCATATCCGTTGCTTGCTATTACTAACTTTACTATTTCTTCGCAATTAATGGGTCGACTTGTACCGACCATAACACAGTACACAATTAATTAGACCGATGAGTACCTCGCACTCTATGCATTATGTCATACTACTGGGTATAATACCCCGAGGCAGCTGGGTACCCGTGAACGTTTTTGACTGCTTCAACCAAATGTCAGTTGCATTTTTGGGTGACCTGGTATGTTAAGCCGAGATTTAAACAGCGACTTGAGTCATCTTCATCATGTGGCTCATTCCGCAGAAACAACAACACGGATAACAGTGTACCCAACAGCTGTCCTTCACAATAGGTAATCAGTCACGTGATATTCCACACCCACAACTGGTCAGTAAGTCATAGGGACTAGACAATCAATCAGTAAAGACGTGAATACCAGATGTGGAATGAAATGATATCACATACCTTATGCAGTGTCTTTCACACTTAACAAAATCGCCCCGATCGCCGGACAGAGCTTTTCTTATTTATAATCCGGGGCACTGGTGTTTCGACCAGGAGTCTTACCGAAAATGTCATGTTGTTGTTGTTTTTAATTTTGTCGTCCAATTTGTCGCACAATCAGTGCAATGTCGTGTAGTTATGTTTTGCTGTGAAATGTAATGGTTAAAGTGGTGACTACTCTGAAGATTAGATATTGGAGGGCCCAAGGTAAGGTAACGTACCCCTTTCGAACCAATTCTTTTTCGATTTCGAGGGTTTTTTCCAGAACAATTTTTTTTTTGGCGAGTCCCTTTGAGGCTGGTGCTCTCCTTAGGAAAAAACTGGATCTGCCTCTCAAGTTTCGAGTATTTTGAACATTTCTGACAAAGATTTCTTCTAAACATATCTGATTATTAAAGCAAGGTAATTTTTCCCGTGACTAGAAACTAGTGTTAGTTTATCAACGGAAAATATAGGTCCACTATCCCAATAACAGATGGGTGATTTTCTTTCTTCCTACAATCTTTTCAGCAGTTTATGAGACTTACGCGCACACAATAGTACCGGTAGCTGCCTGGCAAGGGAGCAGAAGTGGGGCCACAATATCATTTATAACTATCTGTTATTTTGTCTACCCTATTGTACTGAATATACAAATTCTATGACTCATTAGCTCTGTGAAAGATCCAAGAAAAGAAAACTTAGATGTGCATTTCATGACTAATAGTAATACGTATAAATACCTGGCATTTTGCACTGTGCAGTCATGGTCAATCAGCTTTTAAAATTGAGTAGCTTGACTACATTGCACTTTCAAAAATTGGATCTGATACTGTAATTTTATCTAATGTGTTGTCATATTTTGGAAATGTTGTAAATTTAAGTATTCAGATGGGATTTTTCTTTTACGTCTTGTAGATTTTCAGTATTTGCTGGAATATGTAGACAACATTTTTTCCTGTCACCAAATTTACATACATCTATCTGCTCGATTATTTGAACCTCTCAAATAATATAACGCAAGATATGCTTGGTGGATAACAATCTTACCATATCAAACACGATTGTTCAATCAGACAATGTAAATATTCTGCTTGGTTCAAGAACGAACCTTTGTGTAATATCTTAATTCAGAAAATAATGTGCGAAGCATAGAGAGGAAGGTCTCCAATACATTACAATTATTCAGAAGGGAAAGTTGTCTAAACAGAGAAGCAAAAACAATGGCCCATAGTTGTCAAAATATTTTTGGTAGGCCTTATAGTCCTGAATCCAGTTTGAGAGATAGAGAAGGCTATCGTTAAAAATCCAACTGTGCTTTGAAGAATATCAAACATGGAACGCATCCTTTAAAACACTCAACAGAGCTTTTGATTTTACGATTGATTATCCATTCACATAGTATTCAATCGAATATGGATAGCTTAGATTATTACCATCTAATATTCAAATTGTGTTGACTCTGAGACTCCTGCCAAAGATAGAGATACATTGCTCGAGTTACCCCAGTACCGAGGGCTGATGCGGAATTCCTCCTTACTCCAAGTACTGGATTCTGGTTTCACCCCAAAACTTGATGGCTCTTCTCTGTCATTTAATGCGAAGTGCAGAAAGTGCATTGCCATAACAAGAATTTTCATCAGACAGACAGGGTGCTTCGTGCACTGTACACATTGGTACTGATTTAAGAATGGAAGCTGCTCTCCACTCCAGCTTCAACAATGTGAAACATGGAAGTCCTTATTGAGGCTCCATGTGACCTGGGCTTACAACAACAGAAATACTACAAAATCAAATGCAATATCAACTGTATTTGTTTATCATACGGGTCCTACATCGAAATCCACTATTATTAGATATTTCACCTGGGTGTCATTTTTGGATTTCAAGCCAAACAATGCTGGCTATGGTTTATAGTTGTGGATATGCACCATACCTATTACCCTGTGAATAAATGATGATCTTAGATCTTATGTATGTCAAGGCTTCTGAATATTATGCAATGGATTATAGTAAACGTGACTTAACATTGGCAAGGAACTAAGTTAAGGTTTCAACCAATTTAATCCTTACATACCAAAGGACAAAGTTTTCATGTAGAGCCTCTCGCTAACTGTCGATAGTTTTCGTCTAACACATGGTTTGTACCCAGTTTCTGTTAATGACATGGATATTTTGGTACTGACAACTTGCTCTTGCATATTATGGCATCTGCTATGAGGAAATATATTGCTGTACAATAACTAGATACAAACAGCAAAGAGTTAGACTAAGTCATCATGTTAGTAGTGATGATCATATTCATTGTTGGATTTTACGTGCAAAAACTTGTACGGATGTGATGTATCTGTCTGTGCTTCTTGCTAAGTACCGAGATTATGCACAAGTGATAAATGATTTATCGTTGGATTTGACTGGTACAATACAATAAAAACTTACTATATTAGATTATACACTCGTAGCTTCGTCAGCTTCAAACACCAGCTGCCACATTACATGTTCTGTACGGTACGTGTACGTGACTTTCTACTAGTACCTGCACAGTATTATAACACAGACACCTTCAGACGAAACATTCAGCTTCAAAAAATACTTGGGTCTGAAATTGAGTGAATTCCATGGAATTAACTACGTATGTGGTTTGTCAATGATATCGGTGAGGATAATAGGTAGGTTAGCGATTTATTATGTTATTACGTAATTCTACTTCTGTTACTTCCGGTACAGATCAAAAATAGGACAACATTCACCAGCTTCAGTGGTGGATCTAGGCACCGGGAAAGTAGAGTAAGCCTCAAATTTACCCTTAAATAGAGGGATTTTGAAGTTTTGACATGTTCTAAAGGGTTGTCAAGGCGGGTTCAAATCTCGCTGCTCCCTAGTTACACTCCACAAGTGGAGGATCCACGGGTCCAACATCACTTTGGTCGCTTCAGCTATTTGAAATTATCATAACCGTCAAAGGTTGCTATTTGGATTCATTTCTGTTTTGAGGTTCTGTGCCATTCCTGGATCCACCTATGATAAATAAAAACATCATGTTTTGACTTGTGGGTATTTTAGTCTTGACCCACCCGGTCATAAATTGTGTCCATCAATTTATATCCTGAGTGCCAATTGTTCTCGTCCACTGTCTATTTTTTACAGGTAAATGCTTTACAACAATACTGTTGAAATGTAAAAACAAGAGCTGACATGCAATGCAGTGTTTTTTTCAAGTCCGACAAAGTATTATTGTTTGGCACATTGATCCTCATGCATTGGATCCATTTTGATGGATCATTAAAAATTTACCATAATTTCCAGAACAGTTTCTGGGTCATGAACTGCCAAGGAGACTGAGTGCATCATTACCAAAAATATTGAGCCGTCAGAGGAATGTTACTGAGAGACCTAAGTAAGTCCAAAGACCTTGTATTTATTAAATAGAATGTCTTTGGTAAGTCTAACGGCCTGTTCCCAATGACTGTCCAATTTTTCTTTCCGATTCCGATTTTGTCTCCGATAATAATATACAGATAGGTATGGTAGTTTCCGATATCGGAAAGAAACGGCCACAGTACCCATTGTAATTTTCATCGGAATCACACCTATTTTAATCTGAAAGAAAATCGGAATCGGTCAGTGGGAACAGGCCATAAGGCCCCGTTCACACTGAACTCCTTAGCGTATGCAATAGCAGGACGTCAATGAGACCAATAGTTGAGTCAGAAGTTAATGTTTAATCGATCAGCATGTCTGTGTTGTAATACTTGAACAAATTACGTATGCTAGACCTATTTCAATGAATTGCCACCATTGACACTGAAAACGAAAAGTTCGTCGCCAGTCAGTCTGAAACATTTATTATATTGTACATTGAATTTTCTAAGTAACCAACCAATGGTGTTCTACATCTCAGTTTACCAGCCCCTATGCATGCAAAATAAACAAATATCTATCTAGTATGTACCAATATGTAAACCAATCAGGCCTTCTGCAACAGGTTGTAGTCGGGTCAATATGGTAATGGAATAGGTAATTGATAAACAGTAAGTAACATGTTGGTCATTGATTTCAAAATAAATGAGGAAAAATATAGATCTCTAATGATATAGAATGGGTATTCACAAGCAGGAATATGCCCATTATTGTCTTACACATCATTCAATGAAATTAAATGATGAAAATAAAATAATATAATATTCTATTCACTTACAACCCAGTATTCATCTAATTGGAGTTGTAATTTTAAATTGTGCATACTTATCATACTGATTGTAGTAGGGATAATAGCATGACTGGTGAAATTAATTTTATTTAATTTAATACCCCAAATTGCACAGATGAAAATACATGGTAACATATTGGTGATCACTTCTATGGATGATCCTTTTATTCGTGATCAATGAAACAGTACCTGCTTCAGTTTGATTCAGTAGTGAAATATATAGTGTGATGAATGGCAAAACATTGATCAAAGATTAACACAAGCTTCATATGAGATCCATGCACTAGTGCTTGGAATAATTCTGTCCGCTGGTAAAGAGTGTCTTCTGACAAGACTGACCTTTTGCGACAGGTCTTCTTTCGCGATTTTAAACTTGACTTTTAAAACAGAAATGTTACTTGGGCTTCAAATTTACTGATACTTAATTTGTGCACACAACCACTTGAGTTCATCATGCTTTCAATATGGATCAGTCTGAAGCAATGATGATGTTACATGAGATACAGTGGCTGCCGGCTCTGGCTCAAAATAGTCATGCACAGTAAACTGTCTGTAAATCTATGGTTTATTATATGTGTACTATTGTAAATTGAGAGGATCTCGATCTGACTAACGTCTTATACCCCTTTAACGTAAAGGATTGGATGTTTTGGCGAGTTCTATTAAGGATGAGCTCAGTAATATCAAGTTGTCACGCTGACATTTTACGCTTGAAAGTCTGAAACCTGACACCTGGAGATATTATTTACAATTTCGAATTAATCTTAATAATCGATGTCACCTCTTATGCAGAAGAGGCCATTTCTCCATGGCAAAGAAATTCTCATTCAACTCTCATAGATAAGGAGCCAAACAATTAAGGATCTAAGTAAAAATATTTTTGGTTTTTTTTAATCGTAGATATTCTTTGGGGCTATTGATATCCCTGTTCTGGTGATTCCTCAGATTTACCTCTGATGTGACACCTGCTGACCTCTTGATGGCCAGCACTGCAGCTGAGCCTGTGTGATCCACATTGGTGGGACTCAAAGTTGGGATTGAGTTTGCAGCATACCATCTGAGCCACTCCAGCTCAGCTGTTGTGGTCATCTTTTTCTTGACCCAGCTCCTTTGCCCTTTCCATTGGTCTGACCAAATTTCTTCTTAGGTTCACGGAAACATCTTTTGCTAAACTGAGCACATGATTGCCATGATTATCATGCGTACTGTCATACTTAAGTTACAATATGATAAATAGATAACAATTATCATAATTGTAAAAAGCTTTGATAAAAAGTTCAATGCAGAATCCTAATGTGTCTATGGAAAATACATTGCCACAAGTTCAAAATCTTATTGCCAGTGGTGCGTGTGCTGTAAACTTGCCAAAAAGTGTTCATGATTAATAATACAAAGTGGTTCACCCTGTCTGAAGCAACAGACAAGCAAAACTGTTCACCTTCAATTTTTTTCTTTACCATTCATACTGTAGAAAATTATTCTTGTTTGCTTTCAATTCAAGATCCATATAAACTCAAATATTTCAATTACCAGTTTACAAAGAGCCACTTTACGGAATCCCTATTCCAATCTCAACTGCACTTCTTGGTAAAAGAACTATTCGCAACTACTGAGTGTTACTATACAAACGTCCTCGTAATTTAGTGTTCCAGATGTAGATCAATGCTATTAAATATTTAATATCAATCATTGTCGGTGCCTTGGATAACATTGTTCAATATTGTAGCTGGATGTCACATTGATGCAAACAGCAATGTTGATTTCAATTCACTGTGGCATGTGACATTTTTGTGTCTGATAAATCACAGGAAAGTGAAAGTGAATAATGTTTCATTTTTCTTTGATGTACGCAGCTCCGCCACCGCCTATAGTTATAATGTGATGCATTGATCTGATTCTTGTTCTTACGCAATGAAAATCAGCACTCAGAACACATGTGTTGCTAAAGAACAAATCGAGTATCATCGAATCGAATTCCGTATTCGATTTATGACGGGGATCCTAAATAATTCGAGATTCTCTAGTTGATATTCGGTTTGTAAAAAAGAAAGACTTTGAAGATCTCTGATATTGCGAATGATTTAAATTGTATCCAATTCTCAGATAATAATAAGCACCAGTAAAAACAGTAAGAACTCATTTAATAGTTCCTTTGCAGCATCTTATGATCTAAAATTGGACCCTTGTCCTTGAGGCTGATATAGTCACAAAGCTGTCACGATATTCAATTGTGGTCTATTCATGTGTCCCTTTAACAAATGTTTAACAGACTGCTTGAAATGCTTATTGTTTTCTTTAATTAAGCATTTATAATTATTGGGGTAGATATATAGATCTATGTGTAATAATTTCAGATGGTTGTGGGTTCTTACACATAAAGCCTTCCAGTCATAGTAATAATCGCAGCAGATCCAAATTCGTCCAAAACTGGATGGAGTTCTCAGCTAAGGGTTAGTTTTTCGTACACAATTCTGACTGTAAAGCAGACACAGTCTACTGATCGGATTGGATTTTAAAATCGTTTATGGTTTGAATTCATTTGTAATAAAATGTGTGCAGTATTGCAATTCCATTTAACTGCATTACATTTGGCTTATGTTCCCTGGCATTGCGTGAAAATCATTTGATTTTGGTTAGATTCTTATCAAGTTCAGGTTCTTGTACTAGCTCCGAAGGGCCTAAAGGAAGAAGCTGTCTCAAATTCATCAGGAATCTATTGATTCCCATACAAAAGAAGAGGTTTATGAAATGTAACTATTTTTAGAAAATGCAGGTTGGAAAAAAAAACCAGTGGAGAATGAAAATCCTGAAAAAAGGATTCATGACTACTTTAATTGGTATCATTAAGGTTGTTGTTGTTGTTGCTTCTATTGTTTATCTTGCTGTTGCAAATGTTGTTTATTTTTATTATGTTCTGAAACCATTCATTGATCGTATTGTTTCTTCAAATCACCAGGCAGAACCGTCATTCATTTTGGTATCGAAATGTAGAATTAGAGCTAAACTTCATTTTCCGTCAATTTCTGCAAAGTTGCAATATCTAATGAAATTGCGAAGAAAAATCTGGAGTTGAAGGTCCTGGCGTGATTTTATTATTTCAATTTCCAGGCCCGCATAATAATGCATTGTTGTGTCTGGTTTTGTTTCGGATTGATGTCACATCACAGACGAATTACATAACAGCTTCATGTAGATGGAGAGAATCAAAGTGCCAAGGCTTAAATGTGAGAGTGTATTATTTTTTGGGGAACTCTACTGAAACGCAGATATTTTTGAAACTAATAAGTTTTTGTGATAGGCCGCGCTCATTGTAATTGTCGTAACTTTCTAATCTTCCCCAACTTAAGAAATATATTAATAAATGATGGAGGACAGTAGTCTTCAAAATTGACTGCAAAAGATTCACAATTTGTAATGTAGTGATGAAATACAATGTAAAATGTTTGGTGAATCGTCACTCGTACAAAGTTGTTTAAAGAATATTACATTTTGGATCTGCGAATATGGTCCGATGTTTTTGTGGACCACGCTGTGAAAAACACATTTTTTACAGATTTTATGAAACGCATTTGTGATATGTGCCTGGATAGAAGATGGAATTATGTTCGGTTACAGACCCAAAGAATTCCAGACAGGCTGATAGATGTTGGAAACATCTGCTCAACCACCGAATTTCAACGTGGAGTCTGTATGTGAATACTTTGGTGGATATATTTGCAAAATTGTTACAAAACCGTCATCTGTACAGCACACAATAAAATTTAAATGTTGCAATGAATCACCTATGGAACTAAGATCTATAGCGCCAAATTAAATGGTCACATTTTAAACAATTCAGTGACTTTGTTAGTTTTTGTTGGACATCTAAAGGTTGGATTCTGAGAAAGGCAAATTTTGTGGGAAAGTCATCGGCAGAAATATTCGGCGAACAAAAAGGTTTCATCTGAAAAAGATTAGATGATGTTAGAATAATCCTCACCATGGCAAGCGGTACAATGGATAAGCACAAACCAAACGAAAGAAGAAGAAGAAATATCAAATGACTTAAGTTTTATTCTGTTTTACCAGTTTAACCAGGACTGGAAGATGAATTTATCTCTTCCCATTTTTTCTATTTCTATTTTTTGTAATTTTTACTGTGTAATTCGAGCACAAAAACTAACAAAACCCTTTACTTTCTCCCGTTGGTGAAACACTTCCTTAGTTCTTGGCAGAACTATGTTGAGCTTAAAATAGTCTCCGTTCAAGACGTTGGACGGTTGGAGTGAACGGTTAATTTTTTGTATAAACAGGGTTAATACCACACCTATCACAACAACCTACTCTGAGGTACACAGCAGGGACCATGTATCCCCCTGGTGCTATCTGTTATGACTACAGGTAGCATCAAGATCATTTTATCATTGTGGCCCAGTTTTTCAGATTCTATCCACTATGTTGTAAAGCCTTGAATCCATATTGTGTTGAAGGAAAAAGTGTGTTCATTTGGAGTTGCTTCAGTCATTGGATTATCAATTTGGATTTAATAGTTATGTATCTGAAAATTTGTCATGAGCGGCTGGTGGAGTTTCTTAGCACCTTTCCATTTTTCTGTTACTAAACTTCATTCATTGTTCATTCAATTTCTGAGGGTGTGCTGTGGAAGCAGTTCTCTTCCCGAGGCGCGTGGCCCACTGAACAGACTCTGAAGTTTCTTCGCTATGTTCAAACCAATGTTTTGACACTCAAAGTGACATTTTGTCAACTAAACTTTCTTTTCTGGAGTTCACGGTGTTACTACATATCAGGTGATGTTCAATAACCAGTGACCCAATGACACTGTCAGCTAGGAACCTTTTTGTTACAGACAAGTCCATTTGAGATAAATGAACGTTATCCACTCAGTGGATCCCAGTGCCCTTCATCTTACACGTCTCAAAGGATTGAGTAGACAACATATTGGCCAAAATTAGGACTAACAGGAATGCTGCCGTAAAGATGCGACACCCTGCAATGGATGTTGTAGTTTTGTTGCAATATCATGGATGATAACTGATACAGAAATAATAATGTAGTCAACCTATGTACTTAGATTTCTCTGTACTTTGTCCAAGTTATTATCAATGCTTGTAGTGTACAGACACATACAATATGAAGAACATTTGACTTTCTTACAGGTTATTTGCGGTGCAAAACATACTAAATGCCAGTGCACCAGGAATTGATATCTCCAGGTTGTTAAAACAGTCGGTGGTATTTTCACAGGGTTTATTTTGGTCTATTTGTGGTGCAGTACACTACAGAACCCTAAATGTCACTTTATGCTAGAAGAATAGTGACGCTTTTCTGAAGAACACACCAGCTTCATCTGTGCATATGAGTTTAACTCTCTCCCAGTCACCAACAGATTTATCTTGAATTGAAATTGTACCATCACTCCTCGTAGTGGGATTCACTTTGATCCTGTGTGGAGTGCAGTAATGGGTCAAAATAATTTAAATTGGAACCAGCAATTAACATGGTTTCATGTGCTCTGTATTGGGAATGCATTTCCCCAAAACCTGTGCTATAGCTGTCTCTTATTGTAGGTTTGTGGATTAGGTCATAATATTCTTAGTTTTTATAACAGTCTGAGATAAAAAGATGAATTTCGATTCCCTGTTAATTGCAATGATGCGATATTTTGTCACAAATATTTTGTGTTTCGTCACATTGCATCGGATTAATTATCTTAACATTCTAAATCAGTATTTCTACGTAGTACAATTAATGTTTTCTAATTTTCATAAACAGTAGTTACAAACCACAATTTTTACAAACCACGACTTTAGCTCTTGTTTCTAGTTTCAAGGTATGTGTAGTTTCAACAAAAGCCTTTGTTGCAGACAGGTGTGCATACATTGCAGAGTACAGAACAGCTGACACAAATCATTTTGAAATTTGTTGTCATGGTAATGGGAAATTACTGTCTATTTCCTGTACAAATTACAATGTGTTTCATAAATTAAATAGTCCAGTTTGTTGTGGTTATTGATGTTTTAACATGAGACTTCAGTAACACTTTGAACAAATTCTAGAAATTACCAGATGAATTTGTTAACTTTTTTAATTTGTGCATACATACATTTCAATGTCAAGTATTTTACCTTTTACTGTATTTGACGTTATGCTCACTGCTTGCCGTTGAATAAGTGTTGTCATAACCTCATTCACAATAATCTATGAGCTGAAATGAGAGAGATATGGTGAATATCTCACACTACGCATTGCTGCACCCAATGCTCGAGCAAACTGCAAAAACACTACAAGCCGCTAGTCTCACAGTCTGATCCGCTACAGTTGCGTGAAATGATTGCACAATTACTCATTTATTTTTAGTGAAAGCCTGGTAGACATTTGTATACTATTGCATATTATCAATACCCAGAACATGTGCATGGTATATATTGAAACGTCAATACTATGTTAGAAATAAAACGAGTATCATTATACGGGAAAATATTCAATCAACATGAGCGAATAATTCGCTAAAATGCCGATAAGTGCCTATTTCTCAGCAGAACTTTCCTTTGTAATCCTTGGATGTGTTTCAACAGAAAAAATATAAAAACATCCAGCAAGGTGGTCTTCATACGGAACATGACTGATAAACTGCAGACTAAATGAATGAAAATGCGAGACTACCGTTTTCAAGACTTGGATATTTGTTTTAGGAAATTGTG
>JBCAUG010464772.1:0-15585 GCA_038406175.1 Haplosyllis leylae
TGTGAGAATCTTGGAGATTTCACCAAAAAATATTTCCATTTAAATAGCCCAGCTGTTTACAACAGCTGTGCTAAAAACTAGGGAGTTAAAGATGGAAAGATATATCGGGCAATCCTTGAAGAAACTGGACCAGCAACTACCAGACAATACATAACACAACTGTAGGGACTCTTCCCCCCCCCCCAAAAAAAGACTAACAGAATACAATAAGCAAACACAAATGAACAGTAAAATGAAAATACACCTTAAGAACATGATTAACTGAAAGATTTAAAATTTGAAACACCCAAAACAATATAAATGACCACATGCATGTCAGGACAAAAACTTCTGATTGCTTAAAAATACATCAGAATCAACATGACAGGGAGATGAAGAAGCATCAGTAATATGTGGATCTGCAGAACATAAGAGTTCAATGTTTTATGAGCTCATCAAGTGTGAATTATGTCAATAGTTGAAAGACCTCCTCCACTACAGCTGCTGTCAACATGTCAGATTGAGGTACAAAGTAGTTGCTATTCACAAAGCAATACCTAACACAATTCAATGCAACTCCTGCATGGGATCAAGTAAACAGTGATGAAGACATGATGAACCAACTTATGAAGTATGGTAAACCCACCCAAGACAATGTTTGGCTTTTGGAAAAAGGCTTTTGGAAAAGTTTTTCAGAATGATTTGTGGATGCAAGGAAAATCAAAAGTAACTACCACTTACAAAACAACCAGAAACAAGAAAGTCCTCTGCATGAATGCAAGAGGCATATTGACCATGGCATAGCAAGTCCTGGGGGAGGCGGGTACTCAGCCTGAGTACCCCCCAGCTGGGACTATACCCTCCAGCTAGGACTGAGTACCCCCTGGCTGGGACTGAGTACACCCTCCCTGTGGACAGACAGACACCTGTGAAAACAGAACCTCCTCTCGTACTACATATGCGGTCAGTAACAATTCAAGGCAACATCTGCATGGAGTCAAGTAAACGGTGATGAAGATGTGATGAACAACTAAGGAAATATGATAAACCCACAGAGACTGGCTTCTGGAAAAGTTTTTCAAAAGTGTGGAACTTTTAGGGACTTCCAATGGCCAATTAAATGTATGAAGGGAAAAATGAGACCAATGCACTCAATGTGATTGCAAAGAAGATAGCACTGACCTTTAAAAATAGGGCAGGCAAAGCAGACAGTATGTGGGTCAAGCTAGAACTGGTGAAAGTCTGCTTCCAGCCAGCTGTTTCCAGAGATATCAATTGAAGATTTAAGAGTGACCATTAATCACACAAGACACTCACTGCAACAACAGAACTGTAAACAACTGAGTTGTGTAAGGCTGACAGTATGTGCCAACTTTAGAACAATAACAGTGAGCAGTGCAAGTTCTACATAGTTTCTAATGTGAAGCCCATATTAGCACTGTTGATTTACTGAGCTACCAGACATAAACAAGATGGGTATCATTCAACTGACATGACTTACAACAACAGGTATCAAGGGCAACATACACAGAAACTACAGCACAAATGAACAGATAAGATCCAAGGATGTAGAATGTAGTTCAACAAAATCAAGCAGAACCACAAGACTGGAGGAATCACCAGACAATCAGAGTGATAAGAATACAAACTAATGTCTACATATGCAAAAAAAAAAATAATAGTGAATGCAGTACAAACATCTACCACATGGGCCAATCTACTAAAACAATACAAATGGTAGCAAATGAGTGCACAATAAAAATCACATCTTGATCAGATTAATTTTTGAATTTTGCATTTAAATTTTAAAATTCTTGAAGTGTACTTGTTTCACTTCTTGACTGTAGAAAGGTTGCTTTGTTGCGTATTAAGTAGAATTGTCATTTATGGTCTCAAATAAAACAAGATGCTAGGGTTGATTAGTTATGGAAAAGACATACTTTGGTTGGCCTACATTTTATGCCCAGACTTCAGATTCAGACAATGATATATGCCTGCTTTTGAAAATGAAAAAAATCTCATTGACAACTTTCACAGATTTAAGTTGGTTTACTATTGCAAGGCCATTTTGTACTCTGGTCTTTGTGTGCCTTCACAACTGTGAAGTCTAGCACACTAACTGTGTTAAGAAAGTGAGGGCCAACCCCCCCCCCCCCAAGAAATGATATTTTGCCATGGACAACTTCTCAGTTTTGATTTCAGTTAGATGTTTTATATCATTCCCCCACACTTGTCTTCACTTCAGTATCAGATTTGAGTAAGCTGGCAATTCACAGTTATGCTGAAGGAAACCTACACAATTACCACTTGCCACTGGTTGGTCTGCCATTCTGTAAACAGCAGGACCTGAGTGGTGCCTCCCAACTTCTGAATTCTGAGTTGCAGCACATACTGGGGAGCAACCAGGATACCCTTACCCATCCTGGATGAAACTAGGGTACCCCTATCCCTACTGTTGGATGAAATAGGGGTACCCTCTACCACCTTCTTGGATCAAATGGGTACCCCCTACCCCCTGTTGCATGAAACATGGCATTCATACCCCCTGTTGGATATAACAGGGTATCTTCACCCCTTGGATGAAATAGGGTATGAAATGGGTTATCCCCTGTCCCCCTGTTTGATGAAATAGGATACCCCATCACCTTGAATAAAACAGGAGTCAGCCCTATTCCCTGTTGGATTAATTATAGGTACCAAATTGCATGTACGGCTGTGTGCAGACCTACACCACAAGTACTTCACTTCCTTTTTCCAGTGGAGGAGACAGGATTCAAGTTGGGTTCAAATAGCAGACCTCATGCTTGCTGATCGAGTATTGTAGAATCTGGCCACCCAGGTGAATCATGTTGATACTCTTCATTATCTTAAATATGGTACAGTACTACAATTGACGACATGACTGTGACATTACCAAGAAAGCAATAAATAGGCCACACAACATATTTTAGGCCAGAGCATTCACTAAAATTAAATACAATGTTTTTGTTAGAAAAGTTTTTTTTTTCATACAGTTATTGACGTGTACACTATGTACCACGTGTAAAATGGCAGCTTACACACATGATGTACATTGTATTGCTTTGTATTGTGTTATATTGTATTGGTTTAACTACATCTGTTTATCTCGATAATCTCTTAACACTTTTGTGTAGGAAGAACGGTCAAAATAAATGAATATTGAATTCACGTTGTTCATATGAATTTTGTTGTGATTTGTCAGCGAGTCAGAACGTTGACATTGTGCGTTTTAGTTTCAGTTCGAATTGCGTCATGAACTCCACAAAAATGATGGAGTGTATCTTGGATCTACAGATGACGTATGCTGCTCCAGGTCTGGAAAACTTTGTAACGGAAATAGATTTATTGGACAAAATATGTGGAAAAGATGTAAGCATGTTTTTGAGTTCTAATCTGCATTAATATCTGGAGAAACAGTTGTGTGTACTACACTAAAGCAGAGAGGGAGATGATATTTCGGTGCCATTTTTTCAAAGATTTTTAACCTTAACGTTTGAGTTGTTGTTTCATAAATTTGTCAAACGTTCAACTTTAATATAGATGTGCAACAAAATTTCATTTTAAACTTTGCAGTTATTTCTTGCTGCAGTTACTTATAAATTTATTTCTTGTTTACTTAAAAATATTTTTCCGAATTAATTTTAATTATGCAGTTATTTTCCTGTCATTGTGTTCGGATAAATTTTGTACCAATTAAATCCACTTAGAATGAGAACATGCATTATATCGAAGAAACAGTCGGGGTAGGGATAACCGTAGACCCGAAGTGGTCCGGCATCCAGGATGGTGTTACGTTTGAAATCAAACACAAAACCGTTCCCGGGATCAGGGATGCAGAATATCTTATCAGCCAGGTCCTTGAAACGGTACGGTACTTTAAATTGAAGTAGAAAGTAAAAATTAGTTTATTTGAGTGCTTGACTTTGCAAGAAATTTATTTTTCGCGCGTACTTTTTAGGTAAAGGAAGATATCGGAACATTCCTTGGTGCAATGAATAAAGCACCAAATGGTAAGTAATAATCCGCTCTTTTTACAGCGTAAACTTCCTTGTTGTGTGTTTACATGCTTCAATATTATTTTATATGGAGCTGCATGAAGCAATTTTCAGTGATCAGTATCATCAGAATAATCCGCTCTTTTTACACCGTAAACTTCCTTGTTGTGTGTTTACATGCTTCAATATTATTTTATATGAAACTGCATGAAGCAATTTTCAGTGATCAGTATCATCAGAAGAGATAAATAATTTAAGAACAGTTTCTCCAGCTGTGACTGGAGCTAATTATAGCACACGACGCATTAAACGTCATCATTATCAGGTTTCTCTATCCTCGTTCAAAATTAGTGAAATCAATTGTCAGAATTAACTATTGTTGGTATGCAGCAGTCACTATGAAGCACGAAGTCAGTTCTGTCACCTGTGGTATATGTGGAAAATCAGCTCGGTCGTCATTGGCGGTAGGTTCAATGTATTATCTTTTAAGTGGAATGACATAATTTTTTTTCTAAGCTTATTTTGAGACTTCTTCCAGACCCATTCTGTACATTCAGAATCGAGATTACGTTACAGATTTTCACATGTCAGTAGCGTGGTCCTATCACTGGGCAATGTTTGAAAATTTATGTCTCCTCTATTTCGAGTTTTGCTTTCTGTTCTCTGTTTTGAGTGCAACAATATTTGTGCAAGGCGCGATGGTCAAGCCTATATTATGGTGCAACGATCTTGGTGCAACAATCTTGGTGCAATGAGCAGAAATACTTTAAAATCCTAACAAATTACACAATTTCTTATTTTTCCGCCTGGAAATCTACTTCCTGGTTTAAATGTCAATACTTTTACAATGAATATACATCAGCTCCAGATTTTACAATGACATATCAAAAACAAATCACATCAAAATATTTTCTTTTGCAATAAGTGCATTAAGATATCAGATTTGGTTTATGAAGTCAAGTGAAAAGAAAGTTTGAGTTGCTTTATTTAGTTAGATTAAATGATATTTCAATGCACTTTTTGCACAAGGAAATATTTTTGATGTGATTTGTTTTTGATGAGTCATTGTAAAATGTGGAACTCATGCATATTTATTGTAAAAGTATTGATATTTTAACCAAGAAGTAGATTTCCAGGTGGAAAAAGAAGAAATTGTGTAATTTGTTAGGGTTTTGAAGTATTTCTCCTCGTTGCACCAATATTGTTGCACTGTAATATAGCTTGTTGTTGCACCTTTTTGTGCAAGTTGTATTTCTTGGTAAAGAACCAACATCCACATTTACTTTCATTAAATTTTTATCAGAAATGAAAGACAATAAGGGTGACTTTATTTTTAAGGAGGAAAAAAAAATTTTGTTTAAACTGAAAATGCAGAACAGTACTCTGAACTCTAATCAGAGGAGACTTTTTTCGGGACAATATTGGGCGCCATTGCAGATCGGTTCTTGGCCCTTGATTCTAAAGGTTTTGATTTTGTTGTGGCGTGGTCCCATCATTGAATGCCTTCATATCTGCACTTCTAATTCCTGTTTTTATACCACATCAGGATTTTGAGAGGCATGTTCAATCTCATCCAAAAGAAAAACCACCAACTGACGAAAAACTTGACGAAAAACAGGAATTAGAAAAAAAATTGGCCGAAACGTTAGGTTTGTACTACACTTACTTTGTATACACTTGGTTTTGATGTACTACAGCTGAAGAATAAGATAATATATACTAATTTTTTCTAGAAACAGACAAATTAAGTAAATGAAAAAGAAATGTGCTTATCTTTACAAATTTGAATTTTTACTTGCAATGACCAAGGCTTCCAGGAGTAAAACCTCAAAAATGTTATTGCAGAGTGATTATAAGCCTATGGACATGTAGCCCTGAACCCTGTGCTGCAAACTTATTTGATGATGACACCAAATTAATGTCTTCAAGTTAAAATACTCAAAACAGTTTTAGCTTCAAAATTTGAATAAAAATAATGTAGCTGTAAGTTAAAATTCTCAAAATAGTTTGGCTTCAAAATTTAAATGAAAACTATGTAGCTTTGTGCAATATCATCTGTTGGAAAGTCTGAGACACATAGTTGTAGTAGAGTTGTAGTTACCAGCAAATGTTATGGAGGTAACCATCAAAGCAGATATTGAAAAAGCTGAAATAGTGTTGCAATACATTTTACACATTTTAAAAATTAAAGTTTTGAGTGAAATTGACATTTTGAAAACTAAAACCTGTAATAGTAACATCTTTAGTCACTCCTGCTGAGCAGAGCAACTTATCTTCTCTGTATGGTGTCTGTTTGGTTGTAGACAGAAGTTAATTTCAACTATGAACAACAGGTGGCTCACAAGACTGATTTCAAATATTGACACTAGATGGCTCTCCATCTTACTTAGTGACACCACAGACTCCTAATGACACCACACATTACTTACAATACCTCAGTATTACTTCATATCACATAGTTCTATTTAACAATTCAGTATTAAACAGTATCAAACTTAGTGTTTGATATTACTTTAACTTAGTACAGGTGTGACACAATGCTGGTAGGCATTCTTGTTTTATTGTAGCAATTGTTTTTGAGTCTGTGTAATCATTCTCTGATATATATTCAAGTTTGTTTAATTATGTACCATATTTGGATCTGTTTTCATATCTGCTTCTAACAATACCTTTACAACATTTATCCAAAAATATTATTTTCTCAAGAAATATTGCGTGATGTTTGCTCACCTGCTGCAATATGATATCCCAGGCCACTTGTATGCATAAATTACATGCTCAAGTCTATTTGGTAACATCTGAACTGAAAATTGTCCCAACTGTGATTACCTTCAAATATTTGCTGGTTGACTACAACTCTACTGCAATAACTATTTTTGTTAATACACTGCAATCTATCTGTTTTACAATATTTAGAAAGATATTTGAATTTGCACTCAGTTGAAATTTCTAAGGCAATTCAAATCAAAGAGCATAATATGCATTTTCCACACTGCACAATAGTCTCTACACATTGGAAAAATTGAAAATTCAAAGGTCTTGAATTTAAGACATTAAAATTTGTTTGTCAAAATTGCAATGTTACAATGTTAGATGAGAACATTGAATTTTTAATTCAATTGTAATCTGCCAATTTACTAAGGAGGGTATTTTTTACAAGAATGACAGATCAGTGAATAGTAGGAATTTCTAGACATCAAGTACCTAGAGATAGCTTGATTTAGTTTATCCAAAATGAACTGAGATCAGTGATAGGTAAGATAATGTTGGTACGTCAAGAATACCAATCATGGTTTGGCTGCCGAATACTTTACTTAGGATGAAATATTGAATTTCCGATTTCACGTTTCACTCAGATAGTAGCTTGCAAAGTAATAGGAACAGAAGTGACACTACCTTTGATTTTAGGAAAAGAAATGACAATGGAGGCATTTGCACAGAGTTTGCATGCCATGTATTCAATACCAGCAAAAGATCAAGCACCTGCAATAGCTACGCAAGACAGTTTGCACGATAACTCGCAAAGAGGCGAAAATTACTACAGATATCCAGCACACACAGATCAAAGTAGAACTGGTGATTCTTACCAAGATCAGCATAATGAATCCAGATCAAGACTTGAAGAAGAAAAACGGGTAATGGTGACTTATCTATGATGACGTTTGTAAAAACCTGTTCGTTTTTAACCCGTTGGATCCCATTTTAATTTTTACGAAATATTTCCTGTCTGTAGCATTCTGGACCATCGGCAGTCACAGGCTCTGATGCCAGACAATTACAGCCCGCTCAGGGCTCTTCAAATGTTGATGATCGAGAGGCTACAGCCGAATATTACAGACAGCTCAGAGAATACCTACTGCCAAAGGAAGGTCAAGAACTTCCAAAGGAAGGTCAAGAAGGACAGACTTCAGCACAAAACCGTGAGAACGAGGGCACTAGACGCAGTAGCAGCCCAGCACCAGTCGGGACTCTGAAGAATGCACTGAGTACATTAGCTGGTTACAGGAGTGTGTCGAGATCACCCGAATCTAAGAGAACAGTAGAAATTACAAAGAGACGAAAAAGTAGAAGTGGGTCAAGAAGTAGGAAAGGAAGAAAGCGTAAAATGAAGACCAAAAGGCACAGGCGATCTGACTCATCCAGCAGTTCTAGTTCCAGATCTCGTTCAAAATCACGAGATAGATATGGAAAGTGGACGGGATCACGCAATGAGAACAGAAAGAGGTCAAGTTCAGAATCAAGTACATGTACATCAAGTAGTAGCACTAGTAGCAGCAGTGTGTCCCGAGAGCGGAGGCGAAAGAGAAGTCATAGTGGTTCAAGTTCAACGGACAGTACCGAAAGACGAGGCAAACGAACCAAACAGTCGTCACCAGCAAAAGGATCTATCAGCAGGTAAAATTGATACAACAAAAGCAGAATGCCTCTTACATGTTTAAGGAAAAACCTGCTATTGACAATGTTAAATTTCCATTGTAGGTAAGATACATGTCCATTTGCACAGTACAGTTCTATTTGTGGTGTCAAGCCCAATATAATTTGGTTGAAGGGTATATGGTATGTCTGCCTCGGAGAGAAGGCAGTTAGTTCACTTTTCCACAAAACCAGTTTATTATTGGTCTGCGTGCTATTATTTCGAGGGTTAACGTATGGAAACACCTTTTGTCAGTGACATTATGAAGCTGAAAAGCAACACCAGCAAAAGGTAATATTTACAAACTATGTGTGTGAGTACTATATTTGATTTGCCAATTACCAATTGACTTATTTTGTCTATTTTTTGTTTGCAAACAAGGTCTTCCAAAATGACATTTGATATGAAAGCTAATTACCAGATAATGCTTTAAAATTTAACCAGGAGAATTTAAAAATGAAACTTTAAGACTTTTTCAGATATGTTACAAAAATTTGGAATTTACACCAAGCTGTATCATGAACCCCTACCATTGGGGAAATAGTGATTGTCTGAAAATTCAATTTTTTTTTGAGCCAGAACTGGATTGATAGTTTTTAATATGAATAATTTTGAAGACAAGACAAAAAATGTCATACCACAAGTATTGCCAATATTGATGTTTGTACAAGGTATATATCAAGGATTTCAAAGTAGTGTTATTACCAAATAAAGTTTTATCAGAGGCTTCAGAAGACACACGATTATTTTAATGTTTTGAATATGAAATGGGTGAAATTGGTTTTAAATTAAGGTATATTTCGCTGAATTTTTTAAAAATTCTAAAGGTCTTTGAATATGATACAGAAATAACCAATAAATTTAGCAGTGTTTAATTGTTTTGGCACTAATCAATCAATAACCAAGTGAATTGGTGTATTCAATTTTTAATTCTTAGTTCCTATTTTTGGTGAAAAAGTACTTTTTTCCTTGGATCTATACTTTCTTGTTTTTATTTTATGCAAAATGACTGCATGATACCTGAGAACCTCACATATTAAAGGATTTGAAGAATCAACACACACACATAAAATGGACTTTAAAGATATTTTATTAAAAAACCCAATAGATATCACATGTGTGCTTTCATCTGTTTAACAATTGTATGAAAATAGAATTTTTTAGCCTGATTGGGATTTAATATGAATAATTTAGAAAGCAAGATAGTCAATTCACCAGTCATGGCAGATACTAGTGTTTACAGGAGGAGATATACACCAAGGATTTGAAATATTAAGCTTTGAAAGCATTCAATAACCTGCAAAGGTGGATATAGCAAAAAAAAACTAGAAGTTAATTATGTTGCAGAAGAGAAAGAACCAAAAAACATCATTTGCAATCACAAAGAATCTAGGATTTTGCCAGACTATTAAACCCACTTGAAGGATCCACTCCAGTAGCACCAATCATGCCAACTTTACCATCCAGGGACAGATACTTTGGTCCATGTCATTGCTTACAGGCTATTTCTTTCAGCTTACAACATTAGAACTAAATATGAAGAAACTTGTATCTATGAATATTGAGAAAGTGGCAGAGCTTAAACCTGCTATTAATGTGAATAGTTATGGCTGATTTATATTCTGTTCTACTTTAATGAGGATGAACATCAAAATTAAGACATGCTCCTGAATTTCCACACAACCAGGAATAGCAGGCATGTTCTTTCCATTACAATCATAACTTTGTTAAAAGGAGACAGTGTCTGTCATTGAAAAAATATTGGAAAGGTATGTATATTCATATGCTTTTTGTTCTGTTTCCCCAAATTCTATTTCAAATTCTTTGATGTATTTTTTTATTATTTTGCCCCATACTTAAGACCCAGATCAACATTGTCAGATTTAAGAAATAAGTTATTTTTATCTGTTGGATCTGATTGTAGAAGGGTGACAGTATTTAGCTTAAAGACAAATTAAAATCAAACCTGACTATACATATTGGTCGACATGCAATCAGTTACATAGGTACTTCTCTTTGGGCTTTCATATTGACACACTTACATGCAGTGATTTATCACATGTGCTTCAGTTTACATGAAAAATGCTCTACTATGTTTCCTTGGATAAAACTTTTCTATTTTAAATTTCAGGTGATATTTAAAAAGAACTTTCTGATTTTTTACAAAAAAATCTTATTATTTTAAAATTTTTAGACAATAAGTGAAATTTGTTTTGTGTGGATGGAATTAAAAAAAAAATTCAGTGTCACTTTGGGCACCATAAACCTCTTCATCCAATGGGGTCTGACAGAGTTGAGGATGCTGTTAAATATGATTATACCTTCTATTCTGTGACATATTGTGCTATTAATTTATGGAAAGCAACTTTTAATATTGCATTTTTCATTGGCAATTGTTGTAGAAATTCAAAAACAAGGACATCACATTCAGAAAGTTTCCATAGGCTAAACTGACATGGTCTATGATAGGTATCCACTTTTAGACATTAGTTTTAAACTTTGTAAAGCAATTTTTTTGACACTTGAATGACCCTGACATTATTGAAAATTGATGTTTTAGAATTGTACCAAAAGGAGGTTTCTGAGACCTGTCATTCTGTCAAATATCCAGGGGTCACATGCCCATTTATCATGCAAAACAAAACAATCAAAATCAGGAAAATAAAGCATTTTTTCCAAATTTTTTTTTATAAAATATTTAGACAATGATTCATTTCATTTTCATTCATACATTTATGTTTAACACTTTCAATTATTTGTTATTTTTGCTTAATTTTGTAATGACAAGGCTTCATTCTTCAATATCACTGATTTGTAGAAGGCATAATAGAGTATTTAAGTGCACCTACCAAAAATGGTCAAATTTACAAAAATATCACAATTTAATGGAGAATTTTGGAATTTTGAGTTATGAAACAAGTTTGTTTAGTTTCACACTTGAACACATTTTGCTATCTGAGAAGACAAACTTAGTTGAAAAAGATAGCTTTGGAGATTTAAGATAGGTTATGTGGCTGCTTCCTATGAAATTCAGGTTTCTTGAGATTCATAACAATTAGTGTGTCCCTTGTGTCATTCTGGGAGCACAAGTGATTTCCTGCAGTTGTAAAAGGGAACACATTACTTTGACAATGTGGCAAAATAAATTTGTTTTGCAAAGAGGCATGTTGATAAGTAATATTTTCAGTTGTGTATGTGTGTCTATGTTTGTCTTTACAATAACTGTTTAATGTTTGGGTTAAATTTCAGTATCAATGTAATAAAGTCAAAATTTTAACAAGCAAAAAGCAATATTTATCAATCTTTGCTTGTACATAATTACTGTGCAAATTTGCTAAAAATTGAAATATTAGGTAAAATCAAGGTAAAGACTAGCTAAATCAAAGCTATTTTATGGTTTAAATTACAGATTTGATGGGAAGCCACCATAAACCTGAGATTCTTTTCTCAAACAGGAGAAATAAGGCATAACCTCTTCCACTGGAGAAAGAAAAAAGTTAAAAGATTTTGGATGTTTCTTTTAAATGTTTGAACTGTTTCCAACATTTTAACAAAATCATATAGGATGATCTGTACCTGAAGATATGGAAAATTGAGATTTGAGTATTTTTAGATGTTTTAGAAAATGTGTTCAGCTTTTCCTAAATAAGAGATTGAAATATATTTTTAACCCCAAAAATGAAACAAATTCAAATATTTTTCATTATTTCTGTGGTAAAATGGTTTTGTGCTTGCAGAAATTCATTGCAAATACATGAAATAGACTTGAATAATTCAATTATGGGGATGATTTGCATCCTACCCTTGATTCAGGTCATCTTTCTCAATGATGTAATATTCACAGGAGTAAGTTGACATACAAATGAATTCTGTGTCAGCAACACAAGAAACAGTCACTTATTTGATCAATATTAAATGTGTGATCAGTGTTATGGTTTGCTGGTGGTACTGGTCTTTGTGCTCATGTTTTTTGTTGTACTATATTTGCAGGTGCAAGCTGTTGTACAAGTTGATGTATACTGTGACACATCACAAGAGACTTTACATCATCTGAGTTTGCAGTCATCACCTTGGTCCTAAATCTTGTGATGCTTTGGGGAAAACTGGAATAATTAGGTGCTTGATGCACATGTGAATGCTCATATTATTATTATTCTTTTGGTAAATGTTTTTGATTATTTACTTCATAATATTAGCATAACACCCAGTGTGACAGCAAAGTTACACCACATATGAATTACAAAATCCTGTAAATTTAGGACATAATGAGCCACATCATGATCCTACCTCAGTATTTCATAATTTTTACACTTCAAAGTAGAAATAGCCTGGTGTTGATGTTAAAATTGTGATATCTCTGATCCAAATAAGGCAGTAACTTTCATGTCCATTCTCAAGCACATTCATCCATTTGAAGTTTCCATCCAAATAATGAACAAAATTGTTTTTAATTTTAAGTTTATTTCTTGTAAAAAAGTAATAGTTTGTAAAGTATAAATATAAAATGTCTGCTAATCTGCTGGTAAATCCTCCAGTTGCTGTATCTCAATGAGAAACATTTCTGCCTGTAATTTGAATTGTAAACGAAAGGAATTGTAAGGGTTCTCTGCAGTAAGTTACAAGCTGCTGCAAAATTCTGTATATGAAATACTAGTATTAACAGTTTAAACAACAGTTCCTCCAAATAAATTTGAAACTTAAACATAATGTGACTCTAAAATAAATCTCTAATAAACTTAAAATGAGTTTGGTTACAACAATCATCTGGCTGTGTACAACAGATTTCTTTGTATCAGAATAATTGACAGAAATATCAAAATGTTGGGGTATTTCTGTAAAAACATTCACTTGGAATGAGCAAAGGAGCTGTGTACTGGTAATCCATATCAATTTTTTCTCTGCCCCACTTCTTTCAATGAGCCTGGTGTTTGGCTTCTCTGAGGTCCAAGCCTTTTATTTTGGTGGCTGACACCAAGCTTGTAAAAGTTGAGGTGTGAAAAAAACCCTAAAATTTTGAAGCAAACCCCCAAATTGATCAAGAATAGAACTCTTGGAAACCTATGTTTGGAGTGCACCAAAATAACAGGATAAGATGCTTATCAAAAATATTTTGGCTATTTCTGATGAAAATACACTTTGACTGTAAAAGTTCTGAATTGTTGTGTGACTGATGTAAGCTTTATGGTATGAATGTTGGTATGTAGATTGGTGTGTGAAATGACATCAGCCAAGAAGGTACAGAAATAACACAATCAAGGACATACTGTAGTAAATCTGGGTTATGAACTGAGATACAATCTAGAAATTGAATGTTAAATGACATAATGCTGACCATTCTGGTTTAAATTGGTAATTTGACTACACTTTCCACAAAAGAAAAAAAAACATTGGGAACTTCTAGGCATACAATTTTTAGCAGAACTGTGTTAACAGCCTTGCTCTTTAAATGGGAAATATTTTTGGCTGATTTTTGGGTGAAATCTCATGATATCTCACAAGATTTGAGAGAATGGAGCAAACTGTTTGACTGAGAGGGTTGGTCACATGACTTCTGAGTGACATTTGACTAAAATGAAATGATGTCGTTTCCACATGGAAACGATCTGCAAAACAGCTCTGCATGAAGCCTTCTGGCTTTCTTGTTGATATTTTAGTGTAACTGAAATTTGTCCAACAGAATGGTGCTTCTGCAACCATTAGGGAATGTAAGAAACATGCTGTTGCCAACAACCTCAACGCATTCTTGTGTCCAGAACTAGTGGTTTTCTTGTTTTAACAGCTGTGTTGACAGCCTGGTTCATTTCTCGTGAAATTAGAGCAGTCATTTAAAACCCATTCAAATAATTTCAAAGGAAATATTAAAACTTGAGATCACATGGCTCATTTTAAAAGGATGAAAAAACGACAACGCTAATACCGACTACGACGACGCCGCTAAAATTACAAGGGGAAGTTTATTCACCTCAATGTCACATCCTCCACTCCTATACAATCTGGAAATGTTTTCAGCATCTAAAAATAGAACAAATTTAATTACTTATGAATGCTGCTGAAAGTCAGAATGCAATAAGTTGGAAGAATATCCAATTCTGACTGGCTTGCAAACAGTTTTATAATGGTGGGCTCTGAGAATATTTTTTACAACAGGCAGAATTTGGTTTCCAAAGAACGACAAAAATGTTCCCATAGACAGCAATTATATCATTTTTAGGAACCCGTCAGAATTGGATATTCTTCCGTCAGGGTGTGAAACAAACAAACGATCAGTATCTCCAGTTAGTCAGTATGTACCCTATCTGTGATGGCATCTCTCACGAGCCGGTACCCTGTAGAAACTGTGTAAGGTAGTGTTAGTGAGTACATACCCTGTCTGTGATGGCATCTCTCACGAGCCGGTACCCTGTAGAAGCTGTGCTTAGGTAGTGTTCGTCAGTATGTACCCTGTCTGTGATGGCATCCCTCATGAGCCGTTACCCTGTGGAAGCTGTGTAAGGTAGTGTTAGTCAGTATGTACCCTGTCTGTGATGGCATCTCTCATGAGCTGCTACCCTGTAGAAGCTGTGTAAGGTAGTGTTAGTGAGTACATACCCTGCCTGTGATGGCATCTCTCATGAGCCACTTCCCTGTAGAAGCTGTGCTTAGGTAGTGTTAGTCAGTATGTACCCTGTCTGTGATGACATCCCTCATGAGCGGTTACCCTGTAGAAGCTGTGTAAGGTAGTGTTAGTCAGTATATATCCTGTCTGTGATGGCATCCTTCATGAGCGGTTACCCTGTAGAAGTTGTGTAAGGTAGTGTTAGTCAGTATGTACCCTGTCTGTGACGGCATCTCTCATGAGCCGCTACCCTGTAGAAGCTGTGTGAGGTAGTATTAGTGAGTACATACCCTGTCTGTGATGGCATCCCTCATGAGTCGGTACCCTGTAGAAGCTGTATGAGGTAGTGTTAGTGAGTGCATACCCTGTCTGTGATGGCATCCCTCATGAGCCCATACCCTGTAGAAGCTGTGTAAGGTAGTGTTAGTCAGTATATACCCTGTCTGTGAGGGTGTCCATTGAGCGGGCCTATTTCTGTATTATAGGTATCCCGCTACAGACACAAAGGCTTTTGTTGTTCCGGGGTAGCCTGATTAACAATGAGCTACCCTCAGTATAAACAAAGAGAGCGATTGGATAAC
>JBCAUG010464883.1:0-15584 GCA_038406175.1 Haplosyllis leylae
TTTGACATTTGACATCTTTTTGACAATTTGACATCTTTTTAACTTAAACCACCTCAGCCCGTCACAGGGCTATTTTTAATGTTAATTGTTAATACAAGGGATTATCAATGTTTAAATTTTAGACTTCAAAATAAATAGAGTACAGAGTAAATAGCTGTATATTATTTGCCAGTTTTTTGCTTCCTGCCCTAATTTCTTGTGTGACAGAAACTTCAGTGAATTAGGGTGATCCGCCATGCAAGTTTGGTCTCCAACAAATGCCCTTTTGAATAACTGCCGGGGCTTTAACTTGTTATTAAATTAATGAGCAGTAAGTTTGCTATAGAACAGATTTTTATATATTTTAAAAAGAACTTTTATCCAAGACATTGGCCGAAACCGTAGACGAGATTTTGCTTTTCTTGATGTAGTTTTCATTATTAAAGTAAAAAGCAAGTTCTGGTTGCTTTGCTCTGCATACGTTTTCTACATTCATTTCATATCTACAACAAAAAGTATAAAATTAGAAATGTCTCTTGACATATCCTCAAGGTCCAAATCCAAGAAGAACTGTAAATATGTTAGATAAGAAAAATGTTTTGCAGAATGTAAAATATAGAAAAAGTAATGCTAAGAAATTTGCAAAGGGCATTATTATTTTTAGATGTCCTAGAAGGTACACATACCCTTAATTACATGCACACAGAAAAGAACTTCACCAAATTCAATGAATTCGACGGGAATTGAACGCAGAAAACCTCAATTGTCACCACGAAAATGAGTTCCTTCCTGTCTGAAAGCATGTTTCATTAAAACATGTAGGCGTACAGAGTACTGGGAAACGCTTTCACTGGATGCGTTAAGTACCAAGACTCTAATCTAAAATAGAGAAGTGAGGGCCTGAAGCAGCAGGGTCCCTGCATTTATTAATCTGTAGTATAATAAAGTTCGTTAAGCTAGTGAAACGATTTATCTGAAAGGGAACTTGACTTCCTTTAGTTGTTTATGTCGAGTGTCTGGTCCAGTGAACATGATTGCAGATTGTTACCACAATGAATAAAACCTCGCTATGAACATTTCTGAACTATGTATAGAATAGTTATACAATGTGTCCCCCAGATTTACGATCTGCAGTCTATGTCACAGAAGTTGATTTTTAATGTTTATCACATTACCAGATATTAATGTCCATCTCTGACGCAGAAGAATAACTTTCAAGTAAACACCCGAATAAGAATTGCAATAAAATCTCTATGCAATACTTTGCAAAAACACACAACAAAGGTAGCAATGGCATGTTATTGCCAGAACTTTTAAGAGCGATCAATGCAAAAAAGACTTGTGAAAGCCTACTTGTGTGCGGGCCTCACACATGGTGGGCCTAAATGTTAAAATCTAAATCTGGTGCCACTTCGGGTAATATATCATGACTTTTTACTTTCTGTGGAATATCTCGCAGCCTGGAGGCATTCTCATTCATTTGTCACGAATCTGTTCATTCATAAGACATTACTCTTTTTATGAAGGCCTCACCCTACCAGTCTTCTCTTTTGAACAATTGTTCGTGCATTATCTTTTTTGCACCATCCCCACATTCGCCACCAAGTAGTTCTATCAGGCAGGTTGCGGTTGGTAGCAAAGTCTTTTCTAACTTGCTGATCCACTCAAATACGGTGTCCAGGAAAAATTCACAGTGAATCTTCCTTACTTATAATTTTTTCTTCCAACCAATGTTTACTAAAGGGCCACAATTAACTATTTAAAAACTTTTAGTACGAATTTGAAAAAACAAAAAAAACTAAATCACTGTTGGTGTTGTATGAAACACGCACGGGGCGAAGGAGTTTCTTGTTCAATCTAAAACGGCGGCAATGAAACTGAAACTTCTAACTAACACATCGATTACCTTATGAGACAAGTTAAGAGCTCTATTGACAAAATCATTAAATTGTGAAGACAGTCTCATTACTGTTCATGGGATACCAAAAGATATAACATGAAAATTCAATTTTGACCATTTCCTAAAAGAATGAGGAAACAAATACAGTATATTGATACATAAATTTTGGTCCAAGATTCACATAGTGAAGCATGCAATGTATCTCCCTGAGACCTCTTTAAAAGTCAATGGATTCATTTAGTTTTCATTAAAATCCATAAATTAAGTTGAAGGTATTAATTTCAGTGAACTATTTCAAAGCCAGGCTACAGCTTCAACAATAGCACGACATGATTCCTCAAGAAGGAAGATTTGATTACGTTTCATTCAACAGTGCCGCGAAATCTAGTTTCCTACTTTTATTGAACCTTCTCATGTTGACATTTAGTGAAATAATTGGTTGCTCGTTAGAGTCAGCTAGTAGTCGACGTGGTCTTATTGCTCCAAAATTTTGGGCCTGTGGTGGAGATCTACGAATAAGGAATAGAAGTGTGAGGGGTGTAAGAGGTGCAAGGGATGAAAGGAGTATGAGGGGTGCAAGAGTAAGAGAGGTGTAAGGGGTGTGATTGGTGCAAAGGATGTGATGGGTATAAGGGATGCAAGAGGTGCGAGGCTGCGAGCCTCCTGGTGAAACTTTCACTACCTTATTTGAAACAAAGATGTGTTTGCAGCATAGCAAACAATGATGAAAGAAAATATGACAACATTAAGCAAGACTTTTTAAATTCTCTTCTCACCGGCCAATAACCGAAAAGGATACCTCTTTTTTGGGGGGGAGACCATTTTAAATTTCATTCCTTCAAGCTATTTTTGTCTCCAATTCAGTTCAATTATATGTGTATGCTAAGTGTCACATAAAATAACGTTGATATCGACACAAGCTAAAGCTTAATGGTATCGAAAACGTAAAAGGTTTCAGTAATTAGTATTTGTACATGAGTAACACATGTGACTCTGGGTGTGGTTCTTTCATCTACCGTTTGTAGTACCTGTGACACGTTTTAAGGAAATATTGGATCTACCATTGACTTTAACAGCCAAGGCTTCGCACTAAGATAAATCCATCATGATCTGTGTACAAATTGACAATTTACTGTTCATTTTGGCCTGAATGATGGTCAAAAAAAACCAAGTTAAGTGACCGAAGATCACGTTGCCCTTTGGTTCACGTATATGGAATAATATTTTCGAAATACAACTGTATGTTTGCCACAATTTAAGAAGGAAAAGATTAGTTAATTGGCTGGTTATCAGTATGAAACGTTCATCAGGACAAAAGCTACTCACACAGGCAGTCAACCTTGTTCGTTAAAAATTAGACACTTTTTTTACTCGATTGATTGTTATTTCCTCATATAGAGTTTACAGGAATGATGATCTTAGCGACTCAAGAAACACTGCTAAATAAGCCTTGTGTCTGATTTGAGTAAAACCTGTAGTTGAACATATTACTGATTTTCTTTCTTTTAAATGGTCTTCACACAACGACATGAAAAAATTTCTTCAATCCTACATTACAACTACTGCAGAAATGGAACTCTGAACTGTTGTGGGTGTTGTCTTTAAATTCAATGCGTCGTTCAGGTTACAGATCAATCCAAATAGAAGAAATTTTCTGCAACAAAACTTCAAAGGAAAAACATTAGTTATACAGTTATTGATTGGCACTGAGAAAAATAAAATGAACAGCTTGTTCCTAAAAAAAGGATAAGCCGTGCATTTTTATGGGCTATCTTGCAACAGGCGGTGGAAAAAGAGCAAAATGCAGACTTCGTTTCCAATTCCCAGAATCGGGCTCGGGACAATCTCAGACGAAGTCCTGGTAGATGATGAATCAATGGAGTCAAATAAGAAGCTTGCTTTTTAAAGTCACGTTCTTTGTTGCAAGACATCAAATACAAAACCTCTTAGTAGCATCTATCAATAATAATGTGGAGTAATATCTATTGATATCTTGAACATGACCAGAAATAAATGGTACCCATCAAACACTTTGCAATACATTGCTGGATCCAGGGTTAAATCCTGGCCCTCTACTTTTCAAATGTTCTCAATTACCTGGTATATTTTTTGAAAAAATTAACAAAATTGTGGATTTGCGCGCCCTGTAAGCAAATGAGCATTAACTTGAATTAAATTTAGCCAAAGGTGATGAAAATCTAATTTAAAAACTGGTCTTATTATAAAATAGCGAATTAAATATTCAGTCATAGAATAAAGGGCTTGAGCAGCCAGTGATTAAAAATATGAGACGAATTGAAACATAAAAGAACAAATGGGTATTTGGAGACAAAAATAGGGAAACCGGAAGGATACGAACCTTTGCACAGCCAAAAGTGTCACTTCCGGTTCCATTTCTGCATTAACATCATCAGCAATTATCGCCAAATATAACTACCCAGTTATCCAATGACCTTTGTCGTACCAAGCATTGTTGAGCAAAATAGTATTGTGAATTAGTATCTGTGCAAATGATTGGACAGTCGAAAGAGCGATCATTGCTAGTAATGTTTTAATATGAAATTAGTCATACGTAGATTTCTTTTGAATTAGCAAAACTAAATCCCGTGCAAACAGGCCAATTAAATCCCTTGTTTCACACTTTTGCAGATTTAGCGAATAGGATTATAGCGCGGCAGACCACTGATTGGTTCGTGCCAAATTCTTAATTTTCAACTAATGAAAAAAGATATTTAATCCTGATCAGGACAATTATTTCTGTTGCAGAACCGTTATGATAAGCTACCCTTTTTTTTTTTGAGAATGTAAATCCTTTTGAGTTCCACTGTCTACCACCTCTGTGTACTGGAACTAGTTCCTCGTTTTTAAGGAAAACAGTATAATTCCGAAGAAACCGGTGAATAACTTGAATCTTGAAGTTTTGGCTGTGCACAGGTTCGGTGACAGATTAAGGGCATAAAAGAGGCATAAAATGAAAGTAGTAGCGCTTAATAAAAGAAGGAGTCTTTCTCGGTAAATCACCAATGTTCATAACTTCTTCCGAGGTAATGAGATCCCGATGTCACGCAACCACTCAGATGGATTCTGATGGAAAATTTGCGGTTGTTTACGCGAAACTCTGAGAAGTAAAATGGCACTCAGTGAATGAGGATCATGCCTCACTATTGGTTAATATCGTTAGGTTCGAATCTTGATTCAATAAATGAGAGAAACTGCATATGATATTTTGTTGATGGTCTCTTCTGTGAGATAAGTAAAGACAACCTTGTCAAAAACCGTGGCATGGTTTCAACAAGAATTTAGTAGAACTGTACAATTTGACAGAAATGTACAGCACAAAAACGCCAATAGAAAAGCAATAGAAAATTAACAATCGACTGATGTAGTCAAACCTAAACCACATTACTAGATATTATAATATGAGGCGATTCAGGTCATGTGATATAATTATCTGGTCGTTCATCCTTACTAATTTCACACTGGGTTCATGTAAAATTTTTGATGTCGGCCTTTCTTTGATTAACTCAAAAGAAATGATATGGAAAAGTTCTTTCGGTTTTCGTTTTTCGTTTTCAACACAAATCTGGCATTTCTGACATCGAGGAGTTTTAAAAAGTTTCAGCAAAAAATAAAGTTGCCTTCCATCACCCATAGATTTCTTGATTTTTTTTCTAACCTGAAGTTGAAAGAAACGTATTCATGCAGAACATTACTAGCTATTGTCTCTTATCATAGATAGTCTCTCTGTTGGACCCAATAGGTTGGACCAAATAGAAATGCTTTATTCTGGATGTCCAGGGGGAAAACTTTAATGAAAATGACACTGGTTAGTTTTCACAATACCTTGGTAACAAAACCTCATTTGAGGTTTTCGTTTTCAACACAAATCTGGTATTTCTGTACAAAAGTGACATGAGGGTTTCAGAAAGTTTCAGCAAAAATAAAGTTGCCTCCAATGGGAATTGAACTCACAACACCAACCATCAGTTGACTAGAAGGCAGATACTTTTTCCACTCTGCCACCCAGACATGTGTTGAATAGAATATCCTTAAACTGAGCTTTGTTTCATGCTCCACTTCACTTTGATGATTTGGATCATCTTTAAATTCAATAGAGCATGAATTTATAAGGGTCTGAACATTTGAGACTGGCAAGGAATGACAGATTGTCTGAGTGGGTAAGGCATCAGAAGTCTGATCCAGTGGTGGTTGGTGTTGTTAGTTGAATTCCCACTGGGAGTAAACATTAAGATGATATTTATTTATTTATTTTGGGAAAAACTCGGAAGAAATTGATTGGAGTTGGAAATCTCAATTTTAAAACTATGCGCATAATGCGTACAATGTACACTTCTTATGTCATCAACAGTAAAACAAGAGAAGATTAAAAATAATACACTCAGATTTTTGAGGATAATTTCTTATCAGAGGCTTAAAATGCACACTTAGGGTTAGCTTCATTTGAAAGCACTGATTTTTAAAAAGATGAATAAAACAAAAAATATGAAGTGTGCATCATTAGATGTAACACTGATAGATCTTGACACAAAGAACGTCTTCGGAAAAACTGCAAGACTGAAACATACGTGTGGATTGTCTGTCCATTAATTGATCCAATCTTAAACTGGCCTAATATCTTTGAATATTCAGCTGTTTCTTGTTGATCAGAATGAAATGTAACTTGTAGAACAGACACTGGTTGTCATTCCAGGAAACGAAATTTGCACGAAAATTTATTGAACGCAATAATAACAACATCAAGTGGTTCCAGATTCTCCTTTTCATCCAGATTCATCAGAATCGTTCATCTGTTCAAAGAAATTATGCCAGTCTAATATTGGCTGTGATTTTTTTGAACAAAAACATAGTTAGAAACAAAATTAGAATGAATAGTGATAGATAGATTTGTTTGAATTCTTTACCCATGCATTTGGCGCGATTTGATGCATTGTTTGCAACAACATCGAAACCACAGACTGTAGTGGTCATGCAGTGAGAGCAAAGAACTTTGATGTCTTGGGTGAAGTTCATGTTGACAGTTTCTTAATATGAACAAGTGTTGGATGAGTAATTTATGTTCCTTTTGAACTCTTAACAACTCTTAATTTCACTAGTTGCCGGCAGCTTCGAGTCAGCAGCTTCAGATGATTGCTGAAGCTGCATTCCTCAGTTCTGCGTATTGCAATTTACACATCATCAACTATTTCTCATTCACTAACTGGCAAGAAGTGGAAGACAATGCAGAGGTTGACAAGTGGGTTTTTTAATGCGTTGCATTAACGCCTACACTTTATATATTTAAAATATTTCCACTTCATAAATTGTGATATGCTTTGTGACATGTAAATCCATAAGAACTAGCTATCAGACGAGAACTTTATTCAGACGGAAGTACGCACAAAGCTTGTTTTGTACTGAAGATGGAAAGTACAATATGCGACAACACAAAACACTAATACACAATTTCAAGTGCTTTCATAAGATGCAAGCACATCTAACCATTCTGTATATTTTGGTATTCATAGAGCTTTTCATTCTGTTTGCACGGCTCAAATGAAATAGTACTCACAAATTATCCTATCCCACAGCAAATGTTAATATCTGGAATAATTGCAGAAACAATATTTATTCTACCAGAAGCTGTAATGTTCCATACATATCGTGCAAGGGATATGCTGAGGAAGAGCTAAACCGATGTAAAAACGACCCTTGAAGTTGTTGAAAACTGTACATGGAATATAAATATCATAGAACAAATGGACAATAAATATAAATGTCATTAATCAATAAGTGTACTCAGTGTACTCTTTATGGAATAGCAGCAAAGCTAGGTGAGTTTTAAAACCTGATTATTTTTATTACATAAGATATATCTGTGTTATCAAAAATTACATTCGCTTGATGAAGTTGAAAATTTGAAGGACACTTTCCAGTGGTATGAAAATATTTTCATAGCTAGAAATTATCGTAAAATGCCTCTTGCCAATTGGCGAATAGGTTTTATTGTCCCATGCAATGTTGTGATCCTTGTGAATTGTTATTAATGTGTCCGTGCAGATGATTAACCAGCTGAACACTCTGTAATATTTCTACTTTCAAAAGGTTCATAGATTTGGTACCTAACACTAGACCATATTCGTATTCTTTTTTGTTGGCTGTTTGCTGTGGCAGCATTTTGAAGAGTAAGTTTTGAGTTACACTAAATTCCATTAATGAGTTTTTCCAGTAAAAAGATTTTCTGGCAGAGTCTGCCAAATCATACCAGACCTGCCAAATGAAAGTAAAATTAGACATGTCTCATAATGAGAGAACTCTTAAATCATAGATGTATAATTATTATATTTAAGATTTCTCTACAGTTTACTATTTTTCCTTTTTTTCCCCTACCTGTTATCAAACATATTATTCTTTGAGGTGATGATTGTTTTATTCCAAAATCAGGTCACATACTTTATGTATTAAAGGTATCAAAGATATCAAGCAAAGCTTAAAGGTATTAACAAGTAATGTGCCTCAAAGTATTGATCAATTTTGCGATTTGTAGACCCAATATAAAATGTATATAAGCCAGGGTTTCCACTGGTTTTGGAAAGTGAGAAATAGATCTAAACTTTTTTGAACATGGTCTTCACACAGCTCCATTGATTTGGAGGGATTTACAGGCTAAATTTTTCATTAGTCTCGGTTAGAAAAAAGATGTGTACAAATTTGAAAAAGAAAAGGATATTCCATAAATTTTTCTTGAACATTTTGTGGATAAAAACACTCACAGAATTTTCTTAAAATGTTGCGTGCCTTCGCCTTCAATGGAAAACAGATTGAACATGGTGCTGTAGACAAGATGGTGTAGCCTTCGTCAATACAAACTAGACGTTGATCATGATTGATCTGCATCATTCACAAAATAACCTTCTGAATAACAGTTCTCTGTTTCAATGCTCAATTGTGAGCAAAAAACAAATCTTGTCAAGCTTTTATTTCATCAAGCACTTCTCACATCACATCGATTGATTTATTCTCAAAGGAAAAAACTAAAATTGAGCGACAAGCCAATTCTCCTTTGCAAAGAAATGTGCCACAAGTTGAAAAGGTAAACTGATTATTAAGACAAGTTTACCGTTCCTCTGTGTAATCACCATGTCGGATGTATACTGGAGAACGTTTCAATTCCAGTTCCAGTTTACACACTGTTTTTCATACATAAATGGTGCCATAAAAATTGGGCAAGAGAGAATCACTCTTACCGATCCCAACACTACTTTCTGACAAAAATATAATTCACATTAACTACTAGATTAGCTAAGAAATTAACAATTTCTAAAGCCCGCTTTTAGCCTATGAGCATTAGTTCCTTCTTTTGCAGATTTTGGCTTTTTGGCTCATTGTACGAAAGTCAAACTGAGCGTACGCAATCATGAGTTGGTTATCTTTTTTTTTTTTTTTTTTTTAAAAATTTTTTTGTAGGACACATGTCCTTTTCGCAGGGCCGCTGATACCCCTGTTTTGGACTTCTGGTGACATCTGCCCTGGGTTTCAAAGCCAGGGTGGATTCCCTCGCTTGCGTGCTTACTCGCCTGCGCACAACGGATTCCCCAGATTCACCTCTGGTGCGACACCTGCCTTTTCCACCAATATGGGTGTACACTGTATAAGCGTGTATACGGCATGGCTGGCCTGGCTTCTCTCACATGCATCAGGATTTGAACCACCAATGCAGTGGTGAGCTGCTCAGCAGTGCGTGACTAAGTCTGACACTTTACCGACTGAGCTATCCCGCCGGCCCCATTGGTTATCTTTTTATTTCTCTTTGCTAATGATATTTTTATGAATTTAAGAAGAATTTTTACTCCTGAAAAGCAAGTTCTTAAATCACAAAGTTCCAGTTCTATTTTACCAGTTTCTTTGGACTAACTTAGACGAATTTCGCAACATGTCAAGTGATTACACCCTATTCAGAAATGGCTTAGTAACTCGGTGTCAATTTTGAAGCTGCTGAATTTTTATGTGATCTAAAAAGTGAAAACTAAAATTTCAACACGTATCTTACCAGGACACAACAATTAGAATAATGATATTGAACATTTAAAACATACATCAGAGTTGCAGCGTATTCACAAGTTTTTGTTTGTATTAAAGTAAAAAAAAAGATCTAGAAAAAGGTCAAATATGATTCTGGGTCCCATCGGCATATTTCAACAAAAGTAACATTCAGTACAATTATAATTGAAGAAGATTTTTTTAGCTTAGGAAAGTTCTTGGATCTTTTTAAACTAGAAATTTACATAAATGCCTGAAGAATTGATAAAATCCCTGCCAGGTCTTGCGTCGTCACACAGAAATTCAATTTGCCAAAATGTATTTTTGGATTGAACGAAAAATATATTTCTGCCCCCAAAACCATCTGAACAGACGGATGAGAATAAATGTACTTCATGCTTTCGCATCATTCAATGACATTAGGATGAGATTGGAGAACGACACGTGGCATGATCATCGTTTAAGTTCAGGTATCTTTTTGATGCTGTTCAAATAATTAATTCCAGTTTAAATGACAACTTGTTGTATAATCCCACATATTTTTTTGGAAAAGTACTTGACAATCACGTCTCAACTATTTAGTTAGCCTTGTGAACAATGCCTTATGTAAAGCCATTAATGAACTTAGGTAGATTTACCGTGAATTCATACATGATTCAGCAGTGGGATTAGTATCAGATAAACGGTTCAAGTAAACGTTACTTCCTCAGATACATACATCTTTTCGCATATCTATAACTATCATTACAATTCTCTGCAGGTAAGAACCTGACGGAACATACCAAAACATAATGTCACTGTTGAAGTGGATGGTTTCCAGTAGTTACATCCGGTTTTGTTAAATCACTTCCATTTTACATATAGACTGGAATTGAGATTCTACAATGATAAATTACCTGTCGCAAAATTAGATATGTACTTACTCTTTTAACTCCTGCACATTGTATAACTTTTGGAATCATCAAGCAGTTACTGTACGATGAGAAACACTCGTACGCAGACCAATACATGAATGGAATTTTCCGCCTTGAAGTGAATAAATGGAGATCCTCTTCAGTCCATTGTGGGTCAAATTAACTTGGTCAACGCTGTCATCTAGGTCAAGATAACTGTTAGTTAACCAAAGTGGGACACTCTTTGAGTTAACTGAGCAAGAGATCGTGGGTTAAAATCATTTTGTATTAAATATATTTTGTAAAATTCATCCATAACTTGAATGTCCCCTTGAAACTTTGGTTGGGAAATCAATTTCATAGCGGATCACTAATCTGATAACAACAATTTTCTGGTGAAGTGTTACTCGAATTTGTGGCTTCTTCCTTGATGACCATTAAATATGCACATAACATATTCTAATATAACTGAAGCTACTGATTATGGACAACACGCAATGCGTCATCAACATGCCAGCAGTTTACTTTCGTGTTTCTTGTTTCGGTTTTAGGTATTGCTTAATTAGATGAATTAAACAAGTTAATCTAATTGCAAGTGGATAGTTGAGGTGACTATGCATGGACAGGCAAAATGTTCATTTGCACTATAGTCAACCGCAGTTGACTATTCATGGGTTAAAAATTAATTTGCACTATCCATGGATAGTTGACTACACAATTTGACTTTGTGTGAAAAAAACTACTCGCCACAGAAAGTGGACCGCAACATTTTGGCAAATAAGGGTAAATTGAGAGTTCTTTTTTTAAAAACTTTCAATTTAATTGAGCTTTCTTTAATAAGTAATAAGTGACTCCCGTTCGGCAGAACACAAAAATCTTTTCAAATGGATGAAATGAGGACAGATAGTAATTACGTGTACTTTTTCGGCGAGGACCTCTCAAAGAGGAAAAACCATTGCATGTTTGGAAGTGCTTTGTTTTTGCAGAATAGCATTATTCGAAATTACGGCCAAGAAAGAAGCTACCCAGGATTGACTATTTTGATATGATTTCGTGCATGCAATGATTTAATGTTTTTGTATACAATTTCATTTACTTGATTTTCATGCAACATTGACCTCTTATGTTTTTTGAGGGTGTATTTTTTTCATCACACGGGGAGGGAAAGCCAATGGAGAAAATACCCAGAATGCATGAATAGTGATGCTTCTCATCATAAATTATGACCCTCTCAACAGACAACCACAGAGATCACTGCAAAAAAAAATTCAGACTGATATTTTCCAATTCAAGTCAATGGACGGTAAAATTGTTCTTCTGTTTAGTCTTCATGGCGCAGTTTATTGATCCGAAGGGATAACCTTATTTTTGTTGAAATCATTTTAATGTACAATCTAGGTTTCCCTAAATTATGCAAAGTTGGAAACGTTGCCAACAAAGGTTTACGCGGTGAAGAGCAAAATAAATTCAGCAAAAAAATGCATCTAGTGCGGATAGAAATCAGGAGCTCTTGTGTTCTCCTCTAGTGCTCATCCAACTCTGCTAACCACTTAGGAAGTCGACTGTCTCTGGACTGAACTTCGTTTCATGCACCGCTTCACTTTTTGGACTTGATCATTTCTAGAATCACCACAGAACATAACTTGGCATGACCCGATAAAGCTCTCCAAGAGTCAGACTGACAACCAACCAAGTTCACAACGATGCCAACTTAGCAAAAACTCGAATATCTGTTGGAAATTATTTGGAGTCTGTTGTTCTGCTTTTTGTTCCAAGCTTTGTTGTTTTTGGCCTTAATGAAAAAGCAGAAACCCCACATGGCAGGACACATCAAAGGAAACAAGGAAAATAAACACAAGTAACCGTTTGTGTGTTCATTGGATGATTTCATGGGATATTATGGTCAGTGTTACCTGCACGCTGAATCCTGTTAACCTGCGAGAAACTTTTCATTTGATTGGAACAATTAATTTCATTGAAGGAAACTCAACCCTGATGAAACCTTTTGAGAAGATTTTTAAAGAACACTTTGCACTGTAGCTTCTGTTCCAAAATTGGAATTGAATGGGCGTGTTCATATCTCTTTGTCAATAACACCTCTGGCACGATTTTAAATATCAATGTCATAATCAAGTTCTTTCAGTTGTGATTATTGAAACTGAAATATCATGTAATACGGGAAGTTCTTGATTTGAATTTGATACAAACTAATCATCTATTTCTTTCTACCATGCGTTAGATACATGAAATACTGTATTCATTCCATATAAAGGAAAAATTAGAGGGCATATTGACATCCAAAATTTATATTTACAGAAAGTGAGTATCTTCTGCACCATTTTCACGGAATGTAACATTAAGTCGTTCTACTTCCCTTTCTCTTTCGGTTTTTTTTTTTGCAAAGAGCTGTGTCCACACACTTCCCTGAAAGGCCAGAGGGGAATATTAGAGCACAATTCATCTTGAACTGAGCCATACAGCTTTTCTCAATGACAGGAAGAGTGAGTTTAATCCTGACTTTAGAAGGAAATATACAAGTAATTCCAGTCTGTCTAAGCTTACAGAGACGTATGGCTTGAATTCATGTTACATTATGTTCAATCACCGCCCCGTGGAGTCAGTTTGCATTCAACTTATCCCAAACAATTACCCACAGGAAAAGAAACTCGATCTAAAAATAGTTTCGTTTTTATCTTAAAGTACATATTTGATCAATGGCAATCCAAACGAAAAAGTCAGCCCAATGAAAATCGTGGCATCTTCATTGAGTGGAGTTTGGCACGACCAGCAAATTGAGTTTGTATGCCACAGCTATACGTGAATTTGTATCAGATACCCGTAGATGTGGCTACGTAGAAGAGATTCTTTTTTTCTGGTCAAAGCTCATCAACATTAATATAGAATAAACAATAAATAGGCATCCACACGACACACTTTGTCTTGATAAGCCATATCAGTTGATCGACTTACTGCTATAATTCGTTGTCTGACCATTGCCCCTTGAAGTGCAGTGCAATACTTTCTTCGTTTATATTCTCTTGTCACTGACTTAAAATGAAGAGATTAGTTTCTCAATCATTCATAATAATCTTTCACACTAACTGTGAATGCTTATTTTGAAGAGCAACATGTACCTAAGAGAGAGATCTACAGTGAAATATTGTCTTTACAATTACTCTTTGATGTGTTGATACAAGCAGCAAGCCTCTTTGGTGAATAGAAAACGATGGGGCTTAGTAACTGGATTTCTGATTTTCACACTACACTGAAACACATCTTTGAGCTTAAAAGTAACAAAGAATATTCATAGTATGATATTATGTAAATAAATTGAGGAATACAATACAATGCATGTAATGGTTAATGTTTTCTTCCATGCACTTACTTAGATGTAAAAAATCGACAAATACTTTCACATACATACATTTCACATCATCATTCATAATGCAATAAAGATGAGGCATAACAATAGATAGTGTGATGGACTGCTCTGAGTAGTTCGTTAGTTCTTGCTTCTTTCTGTTTCGAGCAGATTAGAAAATTCTTACATACCTTTTACAATGGTGGCTGATAACAAATTCTATTTTCAATCATAATTAACCAGCCAATACATTACCTCAAAATAATATTGCACAATTATGTTTTCTATGAAGGACATAGGAGTTACGTTTGAGTTTTTCCAGCAAACTCAAGGATGGATCTGAAATTCCATGATTTTACAACAGGAAATGTCATCACATCACTGATCATATTCAGAAGGGGATGCTGACCAAGTGCCTGTAAAATATTCATGACCATTAATAGGATAGCAATAGGACAAAATGGAAATTGAGTGTTTACACTATTTCAACTTTAATGTAAATCTATTTGCTAATATTTGGTAATTTAAAAATTTAGCCATATTTTTGTATCTGAAGCCAGTATAGTTTATTATTGGGTATTTAGCCAATAATTCAATATGCCACTTGCTTCCACTTGTTTACTGACCAGTAGTCCAATGTGGACTACTGACCAGTAAGATTTTCCTTCAAGTGGAATACTAAATCAGTTAAAAAAACAGTAAGCCAAATTATTTTAAATTGTCTCTCATGTCACAAATATATAGTCATAATGACCTTGCATCAATTGCTATCCATGTCAGAATTACTACTCAGTGTTCATTCGCACATTTTAATTTTTATTTGTAGTAAAAAAATTAAAGTATGTAGAAGATACAGTATGGCAAAAAATATATATATATTGGTATGAAAAATCTATATCGATGCGTTTCTATCTACAAATCCTAATCTATTTACGCATGCAAAATTAAACCGCTTTGGTCATTCTCAACGTAAAATCAACACTCAAGTTTTTGGTAAAACACAACACAATACAACAATGTGTCTATAGACAACAAATTTTAGAACAAGAAAGTCCTCCTGCATAAATGCAAGAAGTATAATGCCCATTGCGTAGCAAGTGCTCACCATGGTGTGCTATCCCAGCATGGGGGATTGGGTACCCCCCAGCCAGGGATGGGTGCCCCCACCTCCCAGCCAGGGTGGGGTTCCCCCAGCCAGGGATGGGGCACCCCATCCCCTGACCAAGGATGGGGTACCCCCACCCCTCCAACCAGGGATGGGGGACTCCCCTGGCCAGGGATGAGGGGGGGGGGGGGGGGGGGGGGGGGGGGGGGGGGGGGGGGGGGGGGGGGGGGGAAGGGGGGGGGGGGGGGGGAGGGGGGGGGGGGGGGGGGGGGGGGGGGGGGGGGGGGGGGGGGGGGGGGGGGGGGGGGG